>JAKJJM010004012.1:0-10753 GCA_021901965.1 Pipa carvalhoi
GGAAGGCTGACACAGGAAGGAAGGCTGGTAGGAGGGCTTACTTGTCAATCAAGTAAGCCGCACCTCCTCCTACAGCCTTTCTATCTGACACAGCCTGCAGTGTCAAACTGACAGGCAGAGAGAGGAGCCAAAATGACAGAGACAGGTACATTTTTTTTAATGGAAGTGTATTACAAAAACGTTCTTATAGACTGTCTCTATTTATAAACTAATGTTGTTTGGAGGTGATAGGTCCACTTTAAAGAAGTTGCATTATAAAACATGTATCTATATTAATTTCATGTCTGTAGCACAATATGTAGAATATATGTGTCTGATTTTAAAGGGAAGAGCTGTGAACCCTGGAGTAGCAGGATAGCGCAAACTAATCTTTTAGTCCTTTAACTAGGGACACAGATAAAAATAATCAAGGAATTATTACAGTAAATGATGCCTTTATAAAAAGTGGTGATCTGGAGAATTTGTCTAAACCAGAAGCATTACAGAGCTTCCATGTTATCACAACTTTTTCCTTTCCACCGCATTTTCAATTTCCCTCAATTAATGTAGTGCTGAATAAAATCTATCGATATTGAAAAAGATCGATATCAAAAAATATCGATGTGTTAATACCGCTACACTTTACATTACTTTCAATGGGGCTCCTTTTCCTTTAATATCGATATTGCTGATCATTTTGATGGAGACTTAGAAAATAAGATGTAAACTATCTCTATAGGGAATAATGGGTTTTCACTTCCCTCAACCAGGCAACCACTTTTCTGTGATAAAAAGATCAGAAGGGGGTTAATATATATTGATGTAGGAGATATTGATATTTGGACCTAATTAAAGGTATATCAATATCTTTATACTAGGAGAAAACATTTTCAATTTTTATAAATATCCCCCTAAAGCTCTGCTAGAGTAAACATGTAAATGCTAGTGTTTAAACAACTGGATGCTGCTGTTCTGTGTTTATTGCTCATAGAAACCTAATCCTTTATCCTTTCTTAAACACTCCAGAGTCTTCCTGGCCAGTGGAGGCTGGCATGAACCCCATATAGTGTGCAGAGTCTAGCAAGTACTCCAGGTGTCACCAGAAGCTGCCCCCAAGGGAATGTGAATTTAGTTTTGGGGTGTTCACAGCTCATGGCCCCTGAGGAAGCCCCTCCAGGAGACTTGGTTAGACAGGAACTAAAACTGAAGCAGGAGACTGGATCAGACCAGAAACAACCATGTAGCAGGGGACCAGATAAATCTGGGATTACTAACAAGCAGCAAGTGCCAACTCAATTGTGCAATTACAGCTCTGGAAGTGATTAAGCTCTTATGAAGCCTTATGCAAGTAGTTGCTTGCTCCATGTAATGTCAGCTTGAAACTGGAATCTTTATACAGGTTGACATATGATGTGATTTGCTGACCAGCAGAACCTCTGGTAGGCTGTGAATCAATCCACGAACTACAGATCGAAAAAAGGATGAATGAGAGTGCTCTGGTAGCACATTGTGAAAGACTATTGTCTAATGACTGGGAGACCACTGATCAAAACCTGAGAGACTGACTGAAGAGAGACTGAAGTCACCATAAAAACAGAAAAATGCAACTGAGTGGACTGCATTCTGGCACTAAACATTATTTTCTTTTCTGCAATTCAAGAGTAAATCTCCAGATGTCACTGTAATGCAAAGTGCATGTTGCACAGAGAGGAATGTTTCAGGGGTAGGAGATGACAGGCAACATACTACCCCAAAAAGGTATACTGCTTCACTTACTGCAGTCAACGAGTTAATCCCATATGAAGCCTGGTTGAGTGGTCTTCTTGTCTGTTATTTTATTACTTATTACATCATGGCTAAGGACTGCTCCAGATAAATTCCTGGGAGAAATATATATTCCATTGTTTAATCCAGAATTCAGCTTGTGTGTTTCATGGCCAGCACATCCGAATACCACCTTGAGCAATACTAAGCACCCAACAATACCCTAGGGTGCAAAGGAACTCTGTAGTTTAGGCCAGCACAAGTCTGGTATTATGCAGATAAGCCTCAAGTTTACTGCTAGGTTCACTATGGAGGTTTGCCAGCAACAGATTGCTTTGGCACTCTCTTGAGCCACACACACAGCAACACCGCTGTGGCCAAACAGCCACTATGGCACAAGAAGTAAAATTGGCCTGGAACAGTTGTATTTTCATTTTAAAAATACTGATTTGAACTTGCACTGTAAAATTTTAATAATAATTAGGGTGCGTAACAAAATGTAGTCAGGTTTGGGCATCCCATTTTTGAGGTTCTGGTGGGAGCTTGATTTATGTTGGAAGTTCTAGGTTAACCAACAGCAGTGAATAAGTGGTGGTGGGTATATTTTGCACTGTTATTGGCATTGTCAGACTGGATTATTGGGGCCCATTAGAAAACAAGTGATCAGGAGCCTGCTAACTGAAAGATTTTACTTTTGTCTTTTTATTCCCCTCTTCAGCCCCATGATTCACCTGTATCCTACCTCTTTTAAGTCCTCAAACCCACACCTGTTTTACACTGCCCTTCGGAATATGACATGAGATGCAGTCTGAAACTCTAGGATGGCCCACTGAGGCATAGGCTGCTGGTTTTGTTTGTTTGAATACTGATTTTTGCTGGATATTTAGCCATCTGTGTACTGAATTCTGTACCAATTTATCATCCATAAAGTGGTGAATTCAACAACACTACTTGCGGAATATGCAATGCTGGTGCAGTTTATTACTCTGCAATGGGTGACACAAATCTTTAATGCCCCCCACCACCACAATTGTAGTTTTTTTTGTAACTAGGCTACTGGAAGGTAGCAAGACACATTGCTGAATTACTTGGACAGAAATCCACTCAATGCAGCTCTAGTATATCCCCATCACATTCATATATTGATATGATTTGGGGGAGAATCTAGTCGATTCTCTACATCCCATAATAACCAGCTATTAACAACATTCACAGCTTCCCGCTATTTACGGGGTTAACTAATAGTCATTTGTGAGTCGGCAGTTGCAATGAAGATACACATAAACCTGTGAACACATTCGTCCCTCTAATGCGCAAGCATGCTCACCAGTGTTGGGGTACGCGCTTCCCTTCTCAGTGCACTCGCAGTGCGCGCCCCCCACTTTCCCTCGCACCTCCTCCTGGTCCCGCGTTCCATCTCCAAAGCTTTCATGCAAGCTGCATCTTCTCATCGCTGGACTGTATCAGAGAGAGAGAGATGGAGGCAGCCCCGAGCTCAGGGAGAGCTGAGCTACGCTGCATCGCGCCGAACGCTTAGAGGCATTAAGCAGACAGCTCCCCTCTTCAGTGAAAAGTAAGAAGCAATGCTCCTTCTACTGTCTGTCACCTCAGTGCATCTTAGGCTGTTTGCCATTGCTTTCAATGTCATGTGCGGGCGGCTGTGCATTCCACCGAGATGATGTGCGATAGGTCTCTCTCTCTATGCGTTGTAGGTTCTGATCCTGAGGCAGCCTTTGCAGGTATGATATGAACCAAAGGCATTGCAACCTCTATTCACCAACTGGGATTTCTGTAGCTAGGCAGCCTAGGTATGCCCCTCACCGTTTTTATTTTGTGTGGTTATTATATTCATCTAATTGCTTTCTTGTTTCTACAATGACTTTTAGATTAACTGTACAGAAATCGATGTCATTTTTAACCCCTTGTTATACTGGGTATAAAATCCATTGCCTGCTGGGTAGATAGATGCTGGGTTATGGATGCTAATCCGGGTTTAGACTGGCCAATCCAAACGATCTTGTATTAATATTCATTTGCCAATGTGAGAATGCAGTGAGTTGTATTTAGGGAAAGAAGGCTGCCTTTGTGCCTGTATGATATAGTGGGTAACATCACTCCCATGGTACAGTATCTAGGGGAGATCAGGCACTGGTTTTTATTCATACACTCCCCTTCTTCTGTGCAATCCACATCTGAGCTCTGATCTGTCTTATTCTTCCCTGTTGGCTGGTATGTTAGAGGGGTCACTTTCATATAAATGTTTAGTTTAAGTTTTCCTTTAATATAGCAGGCATAGATGAACAGGAAAGTTTCCAGAATCATTGATTGTTGCATAGTGTTCCTATTCACCTGATCAGTGCTACACACAGCAGGTGTGCTTGCCCCAACTGGGTAGAATTGCTGCTACATTGTGCACTATCCCAGCTTTCTTAATTTAAACCAGTTGTTTCATGTGTCAGTCAAGCATCTGCAGTCATTGAATGAACTCCTGTATCAAGCAGTGGCGCAGTGTGGTTAAAGTATAGCGTCATTGTGTTTGTTGTTTTATTTATTCTGAATATTGTATAGCTAGGCATCCACCTAATATTTGACTGTTAGTTAGCCTCTGTCACATTTAAGATACTTGACATTGTTTTGTGTGGTCTGAAATGAAATCTTGTTATAGGAACATTCATTTGAGTGAATAGGGACAGGTTTAATCTCTGCAAAGCCTCTCATTCACTCACAAGCTAAGACTCCCCCATACAGTAAATTCTGCAGGCACACTTTTGGCCAATTTACAAAATTCCACATAGTATTACAATGATTTGGCACTCAAGTGTACTGTGCTCTCCTCAGTGTAACCCTTATTATTATATTGTTCATGGGTAATATTCTATTGGCATGGATAAATGACTTACTGTAGTCATTCTATCTCCTACACATTGAAGGCTGCTGTCTGAAAACCTATTACATTTGTAAAACATCTGTGCATTCATGTAGAAGTAGCCTTAATGTTCAGTATCTGAAACTTCACATTGCTTTTTTTACTGTTAAATGCATTTGGCTACAGGACTGCTGTAAAGTGCAAATGTAATTCAATGCAGGGTTGAATAACAACATAGGGCAAGAGATACAAAGCAGTGGCTTTGCATTTAAACTACATTTAGTTTTTTTTTCTCTACAGCCAAGGAATGTTTCTCAATGTTTAAATGACTTCTTTGTTCAGTTGTTTTTTTCAGTCATTGTCCTTGTCCTTTAAGTACTGACCAGCACATAATGACCAGCTCACTATTATGCCAGTGGTGTAAGCCATTCCTTCTTTAAACTCCTTCTTACTTAGGGACCAATTCCCATTCTCTCAAATGGTTAAGAGAAAAGCTTGTAGGCAGACAGAGTAACAACAAATCTCCTAGCACTCGGAATCTAAAATATACACATATCAAATGCATTCCAGTTTTCTCTGCCAGAGTCTAAAAAAGAAAGCTGAAAATATTGATTATTGTACATTTTGTGAGTTGTATGCTCTTTTCTCTTATATACTGAATGCATTTATTTGGCTATCTCAGAGAATTTGCTGATACATACTTGGGAAATGGAATCGGAACATTACCAGTCTGCTAATGTTGTTTCATGTATGGATTAAAAAAAAGAGAATCTTTTTGTAGCTATTTTTAGCCAAGGTAAATTATTTGATATATACCTGCTTTCATTTGCCAGAATTTCTTAACTGTTTTATATTAGGTATATGTAGGGGGGATACATGCCCTCTTACTGAATTCAGTGGGAGATTATTATCATTTATTAAAAAAGTCATGGAAACACTGTGTTTTGGGGTAGGTTTGTATAGGATTTTTCTATAGTTCATTTTGGGATCTACCTGAAGAAGGAGCAAGCACCCTGAAACATTGCTATATGTGCTTCATAATGCTATGGATGTATGCTTGAACAATTCATTGATGAATCATTTATCATTTTTGCATTTGTGGATGATTTACATTAGCCCAAAATAACAGAGGCTTATCCAAGCTGCTGACTCTCAAAGACATGGTATTACCACGGGGAAGGGGACGACTAAATGGTAATTGTTTACCACAAGCTGCTGTTTATACCATCTTAACCACTTAGTATTTTTTCATTACATTCTAAATTTTATTGCCCCCTATTACTTTCAGTATTTTTTCTCAAAATATTTTTGTATAATTTCAGTATATATCAATTATTCAGTATTTATCCCCCGAAAAAAAAAATCATTTTTTTTTTTAATAATTCGATTTCAGTTTGTTTTCCCCAACTGGGATTTAACAATTACTTCCTTTGGCACAACTGAAAAGTTATAACCAGAAAATTGCATCAAAAACAGAAAAACAAAATTGTTTTAAAATGAGAATTGAAGATATTTAAAGACAATCTTGTTTTCTGCTTTTTTCCAGTTCAACTTTCCTATTATATTTTATCTTAGATGGGCAATAATGAAAAAAATAGGGCAAAACAAACCAAAAGAGGGAAAATTGTAATTTTTCCTTTATAAATATGCTCTATAGTATCTTCCTGACACAGGGATTTCTTCCTGATACAGGGATAAACCACATCCTGAAAATCCATCTAAATTGTAGGTTACAAACAAGGCTCCCTAGTCTCTTCTTTGGGACCAAAGGGCTGGCATGGGGACCAGTAACAGCCATTTTCCATTAAAGAACATTTTTAGGAAGGTTGGGTCTTAACCACCCATCTGTCTATTTTATTACTGCAAATTTAACAATATTAAATGACAAAGGGCAATAATGATCCTGCAATTTCTTGTACATTTTTGCCTTTCAGCATACAGAATACTGGAATGTTTGCTTAGAAATTAGTTTACCTTTGTCCTTCTGTAATGTTGTTTAGAAGTTGGTGCTTTGCAGTATTTAATTTTAATCACTCTGTTAATATTGCTTCTTTCAATTTATTTGCTAACTTTTGAAGATGTACAGTGCTATGCAAAATGAATACGACAAAACAAAAACAATGTGGCAGCCAACTAGCTATAACCTAATACAATCAATCCCACACTGTCATGTGTTTATTATAACAGATTTATTTGTTTTGCAGGAGCATTTCCATTTTACACCAACTTATTTTCTGTTCCCCCCTTTTGATATTTTTAGTGCATTTTAGATTTATGATTAGATGCACATTTTAGTTAACTTCATAAGAAATTTACAGTGGAATTTATCAACAGGGACAAACTTCACAGAGGTCTAAAAGCCCATAACAACCCGTCATATGTTGGCATTTATATTTCTAGCTCCTTTATATATAAATTCTAACTGCTTATCGGTTGCAGTAGGCTACTGGACCTCTGTGATTGCCACTGTTGAGGAATCCTGATGTTAGAGTTATTTGTTCCCTTAAAAATGTAACACAGGGGGCTAATTGTTGTGAATTGGCTCAACTTGCTATAGTGTACAGATTTGTGCAGCAACCTGTGGCCTCTAGATGTTGGTTAACTGCACTTCTCAACGCTTAGAGCTTTCATACGTAGAGGATATATGAATTTGAAGATCACCAACAGGACAGACAGATCTGTTCTACATGGATTACTTATAAGAATGGAGGTTTGTGAATAATCATCAAGGTTATATGAATGACTTCAACAGTTAACATTATAAGTTTTCAATGCAATAAGTTGCTGCATCTAAGATTTCTAGATCCTATTCCTATAGTATATGTTGTATACAGTAAATATTACCTGCAAGTAAACAAGAATGTTTTAAGGTGCAATCCACCTTAAGTACAAACCAAGCATATTTCCAGGCACACTGGATGTCATTTAATCCTTTATTTAGTATAATGTTTTTGTTATTTAGTATAGATTATCTAATATATGTGTATAGAACCTTATGCTATTTAAACAGCTGTGACCCATCAAGACATGGACTCCACAAGACCTCTTACTGTGTTCTCTAGCTCCTAACATATCTGACAGATCCTTTTAGTCCTGTAAGTTTCAAGCTGGGGCCTCCATAGATTGGACTTGTTTTTCTATCACATCCTATAGATGCTCAATCATTCTGAGATCTATGGAATTTAGAAGCCATGACAGTACCTTGAACTCCTTGTTATGTTCCTCAAACTAGTTCTGAACACTTTTTGCAGTGTGGCAGGGTGTATTATTCTACTGAAAGGGGCCAGTGCCATTAGAAAATAACATTTCCCTGAATGGGTGTTGAATGTTTACGTTAATGTAGCATCCACATGAATGGCAGGACCCACAGTTATTTAATACAAAATTGCCAAGAGCATCATACTGCCTGCTTTGCCTTTCCTTTTTCCAGCAATTCATTATGTGTTCTTTCTATCATAGCTATTATTACCAATATCCAATAGCACCAATATCAATTGGTGATACTGAAGCTCTTCTATAGGATCAAATCAAATGGATTAACCTTCACTCTCCGTGTGCATCAGAGAGTCTTAGGTACCCATGACCCTGTCACCAAGTTCAGTGGTTGTCCTTCCTTGAGACATTTTTGGCAAATACTGACTATTGCATATTAGAAACATCCTAAAAATATGGTGTTTTAGAGATTCTCTGACTCAGTTTGTTAACCAGCACAATTGTACACTTGTCAACGTTGTTCTGGTCCTTATGCTTGCCATTTCTTTCTGTTTTTAACACATCAACTTCAGGAATTAACCTTTCACTTGCTGCCTAAAACAGCTCTTCCCTTGGCATTTACCATTGTAACAAGATAATCAATGTTAGTCCCTTTATCAGTGGTTTTAATGACACGACTGATCAATGTATATCTTAGGTGGCATTTTTGATTGAATCTCCTCCATTATTTAGTGAATTCCTGATAATATTGTGTAACCTGCACTGAAAAAGTGATTTATAATTATTATATGTAATAATCTTGTTGGAACTGAACTAGAGAAAGCTTTAAAGGAATTCAGCATGTCCCTCTGCTCTTCCCTGCTTCTCCTGACAGATTTTATTTTTATAGAAACCTTTTCATATATATTTAATAAACATTTGGAAGGAAATATATATATACATATAGAAAAAGTACATAACCTGCACACCACCTTTATAAATAAAGCCCGGGTGCCATCCAAATGATATTCACATTAATCATATTTTACATATGTATGTATGTATAATTTTTTTTATAAAGCGCCACAGATTTACGCAGCACTGTACAATTCAGCAATACAAACATAATGCAGACATGGAAAATGTGCATTACACATTACAAGTGAGTAACTTACAAGCATAAAAACACTTTAAGTGGCAGATTGTGATTGGCACAAGAGGATGGAGGTCTCTGCCCCGTAGAGCTTACAATCTAAGTGAATATATGTATTTATGTAAATTGATGCATATTTTAATATGTCTTATCAATAATCAATTTAACAATTATAAGGACCAGTAACAGCATAAAAAGACAACTGCTATTTGCATGGACATGGCAATTATTACTTTGCAGTACTTGCAAAAATGTAATTTTTAAAGTCCCTGAATTATATTGGTTTATGTTCTCTCTCTTTCCTGGCTGCAGCCATCTTGGGCTTCCTAGGGCACTTTATGAATAAATATTATGTAAAGTTCAATAGGAAACAATATGACTAGGCAGTTTACTTATTTAACAAATAAAACATAGTTACAACCACAAACAAGAGAAACAAACTCAGAATAATACAAATCATAATTCAAAGAGAACATTCTTGCCAGTACTAGTAACTGTAGGAATAGCTGCCATTTAAAAAAAAAATTGGATTTCTTTCCAGTGTTCTTGGTTCTTTAATTAAAAAGTTATAATACATACAAGGCAGAAGTTCTCAATATTTAATAAGTGACGTAAATTACAGGGGTAGAGTCATGAACATATATCTTTAAGGAGAGTATCTCTTCAGAAGCAGGATTATAACCAAAACATGTCAACGTTGTGCAGTAACTTAAAGGCCAAAGGAGAGCTAATAACATTGAATTGTAGATCTCTCTTCAGAGTCGCATGTTCTTTAATTACATAAATAATAAAAAGATTAAAACTGATAGTGTTGGCCCTTTAAAAAATAATGAAGGGATTATGGTAGAGGCAGATCAGGAGAAAGCCAACTTATTAAAAATGTTTTTCTCCACTGTGTTCACAGAGGAAAATTAAATGTTAGGTGAAGTAAAGAGAAATAAAGTAAATGCTCCTTTAAATGTTACCTGTATAACCCAGGATGAAGTACTGCGCCGTCTTAACATAATTAAAATAGATAAATCACCGGGCCCAGATAATATACACCCTAGGGTCTTAAAGGAATTAAGTACAGTTATAGATAGACCTTTATTTTTAATATTCAGGGACTCTATAATGACAGGGACTGTTTCAAAGAACTGGAGTGTTGCAAATGTTGTCCCTGTATTCAAAAAGGGGTCAAAGTGTGAGCCTGAAAGCTATAGACATGTAAGTCTAACTTATTGTGGGTAAAATGTTTGGAGGCTTTTTAAGAGATGCTATCCTGGAGTATCTTGACATGAAAAAATGTATAATTCCATGTCAACATGGGTTTATGAGGGATCGATCCTGCCAAACAAATCTAATTAGCATCTATGAGGAGGTCAGTTATAGACTTGATGGGGAGTCACTGGATGTCATATACCTTTATTTTTCCAAAGCATTTGATACCGTGCCACATAAAAGGCTAGTACATAGAATGAGGATGCATGGACTGGGGGAAAATGTTTGTAAGTGGGTTAGTAATTGGCTCAGTGGTAGTAAACAGAAGGTGGTTATTAATGGTACATACTCACACTGGGTTACTATTAATAGTGGGGTACCACAGGGTTCAGTTTTTAGCCCACTTCTCTTCAATATAGTTATAAATGACCTTGCTGAGGGATTGCATAGTATAATCTAAATTTTTGCAGATGATACTAAACTGTGTAAAGTAGTTTAATACAAAGGAGGATAGTACTTTATTACAGATGGATCTAGATACGTTGGAGGCTTGGGCAGGAAAGTGGCAAATGAGGTTTAACACTGATAAATGTAAGGTT
>JAKJJM010004035.1:0-17235 GCA_021901965.1 Pipa carvalhoi
ACTATTGAGGCTAATCTGCTAGAGATGTAATATCTGTATATATGAGGGACTCCCAGTCCCCCCATGGCTTTGGGTTTAGTTAAAATTTGTGCTTTAATGCGTGTTTTTTTAGATTTCCATATTAAGTTTATTATTGATTTTTGTAGGGTTTGTGCTGTTTTTTCAGGGAATGAGATTGGTAGCGTTGAGAATAGATATAGGATTTTTGGTAACAGGGTCCTGACTGTGGCTTCTTGATTAACGTAGAGCGATCTTATCAGTTCTCCCAGATGCTCTGGAATGCCCATTTTCTTCAGACATTCCCATAGCTTGTTGTGTTCAATTCAGTTGAATGCTTTACTGTAGTCGATGAATCACATATATACATGCTTTTGATATTCGCATGTCTTCTCCATGATCCAAAGCAGGTTTACAATTTGATCTCTGGTTCCGCGACCTCTTCGAAATTTTGCTTGGACATCTGGGATCTCTCTCTCTTGATAATTGATGCCATGCGGTTTTGAATAATTTTCAGCATGATTTTGCTTGCATCTGCTATGAGTGTAATGGTCTGATAGTTGCAGCATTCTTGAGTATCACCCTTTTTTTTTAAGCGGGACAAACACTGATCTCATCCAGTCTCTGGGCCATGATTTTGTCTTCCATATCTGCCGGCAGAGCTCTTTTAGCATTGTGATGGGCATCGGATTGAGTAATTTGACCAGTATGCAGTTGATGTTAGGGGCTTTCCTGATTGGTAGTTGTTTCAGAACCCAGGCTACTTCTTTCTCCAGATTATCTGGTTCTCCCTGGATTTTGTCTCCCTGGTCGGCTGATTGACTTGGTTGCTTATTTTCATAAAGTTCTGCTGTGTATTTTTGCCACCTTCGTTTAATTTGGTCTTCATTCCGTTGTACTTTACCATTCCGATCTTTGATTGTTGCTGCTTTGCAGGGTGCAAATGGTGCCCTTGACCGCTTCACATGGGTGAAGAGCTCATGGGTGTGACCATGCTTGCTTGCATCTTCCAATTTTTTGCACCATTCATTCCAGTAATGCTCCTTCTCTCATCTCGCCTCATTCTCTCTGAAATTCCGCATTTAGCAATCTGAATCTGTTGCTCTTGCCAGTGGCTTTTGCTGCTCTTCATTTGTTTGAGAGTTTGATTGTTGCATTCAAGAGCCACTGTGATCTTTTTGCTATCTTTTTGTATGGGATGCATTGTTCTGCTACGTCCATCATGATCAGTCTCATTTTTTCCCACAATTTGTCTGGGGCTTTTTCAGTTATGTTGACTGGCTCAAATCTATTTTTTTACCTCAACTGCATATTGTGCTGTGATGTTACTGGTGTCATGCTGTAGGTGGTCTTTTCATGGTGTTGAAACGGAGTTTGACCGTTGCAACAAGTAGTTGATGGTCGGAACCACAATTGGTACCTGGTAACGCTTTGACTGCTTGTACTGAGATCTTCCAATGCTGTTGATAAAGAAGTAATCAATCTGGTTCCTATGCTGTCCGTTAGGAGCTGTCCATGTGTATAAGTGTTGTTTTGGCTGTTCAAACCATGTATTCACAGTCAATAATCAATTTTCTTGACAGCATTGGACCAGACGATCACCAGCATCATATCATTCTCCTAATCCAAATTTGCCTATGACTGGTGGGTCTTCTCCAGCAAGTATATCACTCACTCTCAGAAACAAAAGAAACTTTAATAATCTTTCTGAAAACTATAAAAGTTCAAACTAAATAAAAAATATTCCAATTTTCAGGAATGATATGTAATTTTGACGGGCACCCTACAGAGTCATAATGTCACACTTGCCTCAATCTACAAACTCCTCTACAGCATCTTTCTTTGCAAAAGTTTTTTTTAAAGTTGCAAGAGGTCTCCATGGGTAGAGTTATAGTCAAAGCAGACTTTTATACCACAATCAACAATAACATAGATAGTACTAGAAACCAACTGTCAACACCTTACTTACAAAATCTAACCACGACCGCAAAAGAATTAGATACACATCTCACTACATTAGGTTTACTAGTGGAAGGAACAAAACCCATAGAGAATGATTTTTATTCAACCAACTGACATTGCATCTATACAAAGATCATTGACAAATTACTTAACATGATCTGACAATGCTATTATAGAAATATCATGGGGATATTGGCAAGAATATAGAGGAAAAGGAATATGAAGGCTTAATGAATCACTATTAAAAGATGATTAAACATTGGAAACACTATCTAAAACAATAAAAGATTTTTTTGAGGATAATACACCAACAGATGCATAAGATGGGAAGCTCATAAAGCAGTTATTAGAGGGCAACTAATTCAGATAGCCTCCCACAAATATAAAATTAAATAAGCAAGTGAAGATCAAGCAATTTAGAACTGATCTACACGATATATCAATCCAATGTAAATCTCACCCCCACATAGGATACAAAATTAAAATTACAAGAAGCTAGGAATAACCTTCTAAAAGAAATGACCGAGTGGCTATGCCACTCTATGTGCAAGACAGGGCAAAGATACCACAAATTTTCAAATAAACCACTAACACTGCTCACAAGAATATTGAGTAATTTTAACTCACACTCACTCATCCACTCAATTAGAGACTTCCAGGGCCAAAAGATTTCAACATTGGATAGATAAAGGAGTTCACTATCTACATCAATTAATAGATGGAGACAACTTTTTTAACCTTCACAGAAATTAATAAAAAATTCCAGATAGAAAATAAATATTTCTACCAATATCTACAAATTTGTAGTTTCAACTCCACATTTCTTCAGTCCAACCCCCAATAGAGAATTAACTTCATTTGAAAAATGTATTTAATCCACTGGAGAGGATATTGTCCTGAAGAAAGATCCTGGGAATTTGCTTCTAATGTTCATGCTGCCCAGCTGATTTCTTGTTTTCAGAAACCAGGATCTAGGGCACCCAGTGGCTGTCTGTAGAGGAGGGGGTATTGTTAGGATTTGAATGAGAATCCTACTCTGAGCAGTGAGGGTTAACAGTTGGAACCAATCCTAATCCCTCCCAGGTTTTAAAAATCCCACCCAAACCTGTGTTCCTTGCCAGAGTAATATGTTAAGCTTCTAAGTTACCTGTGTTTTGAATCTGCTACTAGCTTTTGACTCCGACTATTTTACTGACCAAGATTTACGGATACTCCTTATCAGCTTTTTTCACTCCTTGTCACTGTGACTCCAGCGTAGTTCATTGCTTCATTTGCAGCCACTCTAAGAGAAGCAGTGTAATTTGGCACGTCTCCTGTGCTAGCCTCCTGCTTGTTTGGTCTCGCTACCTGTTAACCAGCTCTCAGTAAAGCGTCAAGTGTTCCCTGGCCTCACAATAGGCACAACTTTGTTTCTAACAGCGAAATATATACTTATCAATGCTGCTACTTAATTTCTGTGTTTTCTGTGTATTTTTAACTTTTAATTTTCACAATTATGCACTCAGTGCTTCCATAGCATTAGTATTAACCCTTTAATTCATGTCCTGTTCACTGCTTGTCTGCCAAAGGAATTCAACTTGGGTATCAGTAGAGTGTTAGCAGTGAGTTTAATCTGCTCAGTTCTAGCAGTCAGGGGCACTGCTAACTCCAACATTACAGTATCAATAGAACACTAATGGCACATAGGATTTCAATTCTATATCAGATGATAATGACAGGACTCACCCAGTTCCTCCAACCATATATGACAAAATGGCACATTGACCTAGAGACTACTCTATCAGAGAAAAACTGGATGAAAATATGGGTGATTGCCAACAAAACCTCAATATGTGCTGTAACAAAAGAGAGGGCTTATAAGATTATTTTCAGATGTATTATACACCCTCCAGGACTGCCAAAATGTGGAGGAATGATGCATTAGCACAAAGTTTTAGAGGCTGCCAAGAGACAGGCACTCTCTTTCATGTTTGGTGGACCTGTGGGGTTGCCTGTCAATAGTGGTCTAAAATTGCAGATAGTGTCACGAACGGTGCTTACCTTTGTTGTACCGCTTGTGTAACGCTGGCGTCTGAGCCAGCTAGTGCTGTGTGAGTCCTTCACTCATGCTCTTCCGGGTTCCTGGCCAATCCGGACCCGCTGACATCACGCATGACGTCAGCGGCGCTAAATTCAAAAGGGGCTGAGCACTGTATAACAGTGCTTTAGCGTTATTGTCATCTAATGTCGTCCTTGTATGTTTGCTCTGCTGATATATTGCTGAATCCTTCTTTAACTGCATGTGCCTTCTCTGAGTATTATTTCAGCATCAACTTCAGCCTCAGTTTCTGTCTCTCGGACTTTGGAGTGTAAGCTCTTCATCCCAGTGCTGGTATATCCTCAAGTCAGCTGTTGGTTCCCTCTGTTTGCTCCAGTGTTTGTCCAGGCTCCTTGCTCTTAAAGGCACAGTGCTCCTCCAGACTCTACAGTTATTAGTTCTGCTGTTCCGGAGATTATTCAGTTCCACCTGTGTTTCAGCAAGCTGCCACAGGTGGGGGGTTAACCCGAGGACTGTGACCTGGGAGGTGCCGCAGCCAAGCCCAGTACCACCTTATGGGGGTTAAAGGTGAAGACCAGGCCCTCCTTAGACTCCGCACCTCTGTGTTATCCGTTCCATTCCCATGGTGGTAAGTGAGTCCACATTTATGTTTGCACTCCTTCTGCAGGTTCCCTATTGTTTATGCTTTTGTGTATCTTACCTCCTCTTGAGGTATAATGGACTTTGGGGGCTCAGATTCCTCCAGTAGCATTCAGTTCTGTGGTTTCCTTATGTAGCAATGTGTTTCCTTGTTTAAAGATACACTCTCACTTATTAAAGTCGCAGTATACCCTCAAGCTCGTGACGGTGTGTTTCTGTATGTGAAGTCATGGTTTCCCTGCCTACATGTGACAAATAGATCTCACCCACACCACAATATTTCCTTCTAAGATTTGAAACTAAAAAACTAAGGTTTAAATCAGAAAGAATACTAGCAAGGCATATTTTCACTGGAGCTCAAACTCTCCTAGCTGCTTCTTGGAAGAAAATTGATTTACACCATCATCAAGGAATAATAGTAAAAGTAAATTTGATTAAAATAATGGAAACTATTACGAGCCATTTGCACTCTATGGCGTATGATGAGGAACTGCTCTGGCTACCTTGGGATCAATACCTTCACATACCAGCAACATAATAAAAATAGAGACCCTGAGATTAGTAACAAAAATCCTAAGAGTTTATCTAGAATATACCTTCTTTCCCACTCTCTCTCCCTTAAATTCACATTTGATCGTATAATACTCCAACACAAAGACCTGAGTTTCATGCAACAATTTGAGCAAATCACACAGTAACTGAATTTTAAAGATGAAATCTTTATTTTTACATGTAAAGCAAAAAAAGAAAAAAATAGAAAATGTTCTCTTTTGCTCTCACTCTTCTTTTCTCTTCTCTCTTTTCAATATGAAAATGAAAATATTTGATTAAAAACCAATTTTTGAAATTACATGTTTATGTTTACAAAATAATAAACAATTAAAAAACTTTAAATATATATATAAAATAACTAATGTGAACAACTAATTTACAGACATTTCACCTTCTATGACCCTTTCTTTTAGACAAGACATTTTTTACCCTTTTTCAGCTGATCAGTTAGAATTTCATTCAGCAATTTGGCTTCAGTCTGAAAATCTGCAACATACAGAAGTACAAACTAACAGAACATACTGGCCACAGGTGAGTCACAGATTGTTTCTTTAGAGCACAATCGTGTGCACAGGCTCATTGTAACGTGTGCATCTGTTCTCTTCTTATAAGGAAAGATACCTGCTCAACATTTCTCTATTTTCCAAGGAAGAAATTCTGCACATCACAAAGACTATTGTTTTTCATTGCTCGAATTGTCAATATTAGTAAAATGCATAGTGACAGTTCCATTGTTATGTAACGTGGCTTACAGGGGAGTGGAAAAATAGCAAAAACAATAGAGTGCTTGGGTAAAAAAGCTGTAACATCCTGCAGCAAATCACGTGAAAAGCTCTCATAATGGTAATTTTAACATTTCCAAAAACTGATAAAGGCTCCCTATTCATTCTCAATATAAAACCATTTTTCCAAGCACATATTTCTGCCTTACAAAGTGCTGCTGGGGGCCTCCTTGGAGCAATAGTCCAGTTTATCCCCTCCCCCAACACCAGCCCTGATAATTAATAAAAATGGCATGAGCATAATCAAATGTTATAGCAATCACTATGCTTTTAGTTGCATCCTAATAATAATATTGTCCTTTTCTAAAACTATCCCTTGGCATTTTTTTGGTTGTTTGTTTCAATATTATAAAACCTCCATCCTGACCCCACATTTAACAAAGACTATTTATAGTGCAAAATCACAAAACTCATTTAACACTGACTGACTAAACTGAGACACCGGGAAGGTCAGATATGTAACAGCTGACTGAGATTTTGTGAAGAAAAAAAGAGCAAAGTCAATAGAGACGGTTGCAATCATAGAAAACGAAACAAAATTAGGAAAATAGTTTCTACATTTTAACCTAACTAAATGGAAAAAAAAGTTATTTACTATCTCAGATTTTAGCAAAGTTAAGATTCAAAGGACAGTATGAAGAATTTATTACAGAGATTAGGGTGTAAACATTTAATATGCACAGTGGTGCTTTAATATATACATTGCAAAGTTTACTAGTTTAACAATCCATCAAAATTGAAACTGCTCTATAGAAAACAAGACAAGTAATTAACCAGGGCTGCTAGCCAAAAAACATAAATTTTTAACTTGATAATTTCAAGCTTTTAATAACTGGTTTATATCAATCACACCTGAGCAAATAAGGGCTAATTTATTTAGTGATTTCTAAGCATTGACAGCTGAATAGTTGTGGTGTGATACTGTAGTAAATTCATCATAAATAGGTGTAATGGAGTAAAGTGATATCTTCAGATAGATCTGTTTAAAGGAGTAAATGCCTCTTTTCCTACCTAATGACAACTTACTGGCAATATGCACAAATTATCCTATGAAAAGGCAATGTCACAATTTTGTTGTGTTTTGGTAGCCAGTATTTTCACCCGAGAATAGTCGTCTAAATTATAATTGTTTTTACATTCATTTCACAGGCAAACAATTCCAAGCTTGTGTTGCCACTTGGTCACCACATCATTTTAAGCCTTCTGAGTAATACATCTCAAGAATAGTAACAGGAAACCTGGGAACTTTCTATTTTAATATGCCTGGAGAGTCGTGCCACAGCTGGGAGCGGTGTTACCACGTAGGGTGCTAAATTAATAATTAATCAGGGTGGGTTGATAGGGTGTAACAATTCAGAGAGAACTTGAAGATTTCACAAGAGACCTGATTGCTGCCTAATTAATTAATATTTGTTGTTCCTTTTTAATCATTCAAAAAAGTTTATTCCCTTCATTTAAGTGAGTTTGTACCCTGACCTCATTTATTTTATTTATTTATATAATAAAATAAATACCAATTAAAACATGTATAAAGTAAGTAATAAAAATCCTAATTTTTTCTGCAACATTAATGCATCATCAAGGCCCATATTTAATCATTTTCAGAAACACACTTTAAACCTCAAGTATAACTCTGTTTTGATAAGTATTACCATTTTATGGGGACTTTTATAAAGACCATTTCGATATTTTCAATTGGGTTCACAGTGTTTTTCTGTTAATTTCATTTTTGTTGTAATTTTCGATGATGCTGATTTATATAGAGTTGAAAAAAATCCTGAAAGTGGCACACTTTGTATTATTTTCAAATTATGGTCACCTTTCATTTCAAAACAATATCAATATCTTTTCTCAATAGGAAAATAGTATGGCTAAGTGAGAGGATCAACTCCAAAAGGTAATAATGGTTTACGCTACCCTGAGGCAGGCAGACACATTCTGGGTGATAAAATTCAGATTGTTAAATTGTAGCAAAATTAATAAAAAAAACATGCTGTCTGTCCATCGTTAACTAGTCTAAAAGCTCTATGACTTTTATAAATAAAAGAAGTTGTTCTTGGCGAACGTGATATCCATAAAATTACCTGCGGCCCCAGAATCGATGAAAGCCCAGGTCTGAGTACAAGAAACGGAAGGAGAGATGGTTACTGGAAGTAGAAAATGATGAGACAAGTGTGGGGGAAAAATAATCTTTTGGCCTAGGGATTTTCCTGCCTTTACTGGACAATTTCTTATGAAATGATCCATACGACCACAGTATAGACAAAGTTCAGTGGTACTACGATGATGGCGATAGTCTTCTGGTAAGCGCGTAGCATCATTCTGCATAGGTTCGACCATGGGAGAAGAGGAGGAGGGAAGAGAGTTGGCAGGAATAGACCTTGGGGGTAGAAATGTAGTAGACCTTGACATTTTTCAGTTTGACACTCCCGAAGACGGTTATCAATTCTGATAGAAAGAGCAATCATATCTTTGAGAGAAGTAGGAAGATCGCGGCCTGCTAATTAATCTTTTAATTGTTCAGACAGACCATGCCGATAGGCAGCTACTAGGGACTCATTATCTCAGCCTGTTTCTGCTGCTAAAGTACGAAACTCCACTGCGTATAAGGCCACAGAACGAGAGGACTGTTTAATCTTCATTAAACAGGCAGAGGCTGCGGAAGTGCGATCTGAGACATTGAATACTCTACGTAGGGCTGAAATAAGTTAAAAAAAAATAGGAAGTTGTGGATCGTCTCATTCCCACAAGGGAGAGGCCCAAGCCAAGGCGTCGCCTTCTAATAATGCAGTGATGAACCCAACCTTTGCTCTTTCAGAAGGAAAATGTGAAGGCAAAAGTTCAAATTGGATCTTGCATTGATTGATGAATCCCCTGCAGGACTCAGGATTCCCAGAAAAACGAGGAGCAGACAATATGTGAAGATCCCTACAAGAGAATTGAGCAGTAGGAGTCTGTTGGTTACTAGGGGTCAGAAGACAAGTGGACAGAGATTCTATGGCTTGAATTATGTGATTTTGCTGTACTTCATAATTTTCAACGGCTTGAGAAATACGGCCGTGTTGAGCTTCATAAAATTCTATACGAGCTGTTATCACTTGAGCTGTATCCTGTGTTCCTGGTATCATGTGTTCCTGTATCGGGTATCATGTTCCTGGTAACCTGTGTTCCTGTATCCAGTATCCTGCATCCTGTGTTCCGGTATCTGGTATCCTGTGTTCCTATATCCAGTATCCTGCATTCCTGTATCTGGCATCCTGTTCCTGGTATCCTGCGTCCCTGTACCTGGTATCCTGTTCCTGGTATTCTGCATTCCTGTATTCTGTTCCTGAGTCTGGTGTGTCCTGTATCCTACCTAAGCTGCCACGCGGAGAAGCTCCCCTGGGGGCTGCGACCTGTGGGCATTCCGCCGCGAAACCTAAGTTCCCTTGCGGGAATCGCTGGTGAAGACTGGGTGTCCATTAGGTTCCACACCCTAGGTGGATCTTATTCCATCCTTCGCCGTCAGTGTACCCGCTACGAATCCACAACCCTAACAGCCATTAATTTAACAAATAGAATAGCGCTGCATGTAAAAGCAAACACCAGCGGCTTCTTGCACTTGGCAGTGTCTGGCCCCTCCTCTCTTAGCCAAGAGCAATCCATGGGATAATCCACACGTTAAAAGCAATGTTTTATGAAGCTGCCATGGAGTGCTATGTGTGATAGCACTGCAGGTCACTTGCTGAGAATTTGGACAGTTTGTAGCGCTGAGATACCCAATACATACATTGAAAGATTTATTGCTTTGAAAAGGAAAGAATATGTGCGTGCATGTGTATGTTAAAGAACATATTTTATGAAGGTACCATGCATATACTAATACAATTGGAGTATTTTAAGTACGTTTTTTCTTTTCCCCTTTACTATGCAGTATTTCATGTGTGATTATTGTAAGGTTTTGACATCCTTGTTGTTTGATTATATTTTATGTTTTGTTTTGTGTTTGTTTTGGGCTGAAACTTTTGTGGGAGGGGGTCATGTTGGGTTTATAACATGTCATGTGGTATTGTTCCTGATGACAGTTGGTGAGCAGCATATTCAACTGCTGGGTGCTTACCGCAAAACAAAATTGTATACAACATGTATAAATAATAATGAGGCTCTCTCAGGATTTTTATGCCATAAAATAATCAAGTAAATAACAGCCAATCCAAAGGTAATCATTTTACCCATTCCAGTTACATATGAACCATCATCAGGAATCATTCATCAATTCCTGATAATACTGCTTCTGCACTTGCTGAATTTCTAGAAGTAGCAGGAAGTGAAGTGGATAACAACCTGCACAGAGAAGACAAAAAGAGCGATGTTGAGACAAGCAGGAGGCAGCACTGAAGAGAGGAAGAACATAGGTAAGTATCTCGCCACCCCCTATTCAGAATCACCCCTAGCAGAACTAGCATTTAGTTATCCTTTAATATATTTTCCACCCAAAAAGTTGGCACTAAATACATGTACATTGGGGTTTACTATACAAAGACTGTATTATATTTGTAGTAAAGACACAAAAATAGGAACGTCGATAAAAAAGGCCTTACATGTCAAAAACAGGAAGAAAATTAAAATAAAAAATATCCAAAACATATGATTTATACTGCAAGCTTGCAAACAGTGCCTGTAATTTGTTTTCTGTTATAAACCTTGCCTTAAAATTATATTGTTAATTATGATTTTCATGTCTTAGAAAATCATTGCCTAACTTTTAGCAACTGTATAAATAAGTGACAGAAATATTACAAGAACAAAGATAGACATTAGCATAGAACATGGGGTGGTAAAGTCCTCAGTATTATTCTATGATAATCACAGGATGTAAGTCTGATGCACAAATGAGATTAGACAAAAACATGGATGTCTACTCTATGGGGAAACATAAAGAACTAGTTCACCTCCTTTATCACTGACTCGCGTGTAAACAGCAAGAACGTTACAGATGTACAGAATACAACATTTAATTGAAGGTATTTCTCTATAGTCCTACACTGTTAAATCTATACACAGAAATCATAAAAAACAAAACAAGAAAATAAAAAATTCTTCCTGGATTAGTTAATAGTTATGAAATCAAAATAATTTAAGTCTCAAAATCAGAGTATATGAAAGCAAAAAAAAAATATTAAAAGGGTGGAAAGTGACCTGAACAGTTAGCATATGGGAATCTATTCACAGTATCTACAGCTGCAATCAGCAACATGTCCAACCCTGACAAGCCTTCATTCACCATTTAATCAATCATGAAAAGTTGTTTTGTGAAATGGGGAAAAAGGAAAAAGTTTAGGGAAAGAAAATCAAGTACTATAAATCACAATGGAGTTTGTATTGTATCAGTAAATTACTTCTCTCTTTCTCAGGGGAAAAAAATATGTAGTGGGATGGTCTAAAGCAAGTAATATACTGAAAAGTGTAACAGGGAAAATAAAATAAACAAACAGAAAGAAGCATTTACAGTTTGCCAAAGGGAGTCTTCCATTGGACACTCATGGGGTAGAACATAAGCTATTTGTTTGAGATCAGATTTCCCTACACACTGTATACATTCAGGGGCTTATTCATCAAAATGAGAAATTAATTCTCATCACTTTGGGTTGCTATGCTTTATCTACTTCTTATTAACTAAACATGGGATTTTCTGCTTTATTGATAATGACATTTTTGCCTATTCATAAAGCTGTTAAGTCAAATTTGTTTTGCACAAAAGTGTTTGCCTGCTTTAGGCTGCCAAAAACCTATTATTCCCTATGGAGTTTGTACTGTGACTGAATGACAGTTGCGTTATCCATATGAAATGGTAAGGGAACAGTGCAAAGTGTGCCAGTTTCAACTGGTTGATATTTATTGATATTGACCTTTTCCAATATTGATAATTTCTTTTCAATCCTATATAAATCAGCAAAATCAAAAAGTCCAGGGAAATGAAAAATAACATTGAAAAATGACGATCCATGTTGAAACAAATCAAAAAGTTTTAAATGGGCTTTATAAATATCCCACTTAGTATTATAAGTAATAAGCAATTAGTTAGAGGCTTTTAGTTATAAACATGTAATTAAGTGCATGTTTATAAATTACATTTATTAATATAAACATTCCTTATATGCAAAATTGGCATTCAGCTATATTAAAAAAAACAAAAAAACCTTTAAAGCACTTGTAGTTTATTTTAGATCATCTTTTAATAAGTATTTGGCAGCAACATTATTATTACTTGGGAACAAGTACAATAACAGGATTTGAGACTGTGATTTATTACTTGCAGCAAGTGGCAAAATAGCCTGGCCTTAAAGACTGTTTACTTCTATTAACCCAATCAATATTTGTTTCATGAACCATTCTATGTGTGTGTTTGTTCCATTCTTTATTTTAATATGTACTGATCTTTTGTTCTATTTAAAAATGTAGCCTTGCATGAGCTTGTAGTAAATTCTCTGGTTTGACTATTTTTGTGTTTGTGTAACAAATGATCCATGAGATATCTAAAAAAATGAATTAGTTTCTAGACTTTGTACACCAGGAATGAACAATGAACTTATAGCCCAATCATGTAAACATTTCATGCTAGAAAATCGTACAGAACAGCAAAATAAGGGTTACAAATTAAAGCCTATTGGATTAAGTATTTTCTTTGCATTAGGTGGAAATGCTTGCTATTAAGATGTTTGCGAAAAAAGTTTGTGCGTATCTTACTAGCTATTTTTTTGACTATTGCATTTCTAAAAGAAGCAATGATGCTTAAGTAAAGAATTTTAATATATAAAAACTTGTGAAAAGCTTATTTTAATTTGCCAAACCACATATTCTGAAATATGTTAAAGCACATATAAAGACAGCCTCATACAATCAACATAAATTAATAAAGCCTACCAATCTGTGACACTTGCCAAAATCCGTTGCCATCTCTGAGCTCTAACCTTAGTGGAAAGTTAAAAACTTCAAAAAACAAATGTTGCCATGGTGTGTTCTTAGAAAGGCTCAGAAGACTATTTTAAATTCTTTAGAGCCTGTGACAGGGAAGGGTTGGAGAAATGTTTATTCTTATAACAATCCTCACAACATTAATGGTGGAAGTGTAATTAGCCATGAGATAAATTATTCATTAGGTCCCTACACCTAAGGCAATAATATTTTCCCTCATCCACTAAACAGGGGATTAATGAATGAGAGAAAAGGAATCTATTAGCATTACATCCAAAGACAAAGGCAAAATCATGCATTCAACACCCAATGTCTAAAAAAAAGGCAAAGGTTACTCTGAAGGTAATTTGTTGCTGATTGAACTAACACATTTTATTAAAATGCCAAATGCTCTTTGCCACAGAGCAACAATATTTGGGGAATATTAACTAAAGTGTCATTCATTATTTTACCTTCTATAGTATAGAGTTCACAACACATACTGCATACCTGGTTGACTTTCAGAAGAAACCTTAAACAAGAGTTCAATTCATTTATATGGCATTTCATCACTTAATGGAACATGGATTGTATTCCATCACCCCAAAAAAATTAATCATCAAATTACACAACCAATTTAATACCAAGAAAGGAATGAGTCCAGTATCAACTGTGTGATACAATTCAGTTACTTATATTACTCTTCTGTTAAACTAGTAATGGGTCACCAAAAATTTTTGAAAAGCAGAAAATGAGCAGGAACTATGGACAGTGTGACTTTGGACTGCTGAACCAAAGAGTGACATTGTTTTCTTTCAGCAGAATCATGGGAAGATGTGAATTCACATGGCTAGGCGACCACTACTGTTCATCTGACTACACCTGACTACATGTAAAATAGCATCTGACACTGTTCACTGTTTAGTGAATAAGGAGAAGCAAATTCACGTCAGTCTAAGCGTAGCAACCTAATTTGCTACACCTGTCAAAATGGAAATAACCCCGTTAGTTAAAAAATATTGCAATGCATTTGAAATTATGCAAAGCCTGGAATGAAGCAAAACCCCAATACCAATTTTGAAAAAAGAACACACCTGATATTATTAAAATGTAGGTTTGTTTTATTTGCCACTGGTTCTGTTTCCAAGAATTTTAAATAACACTGACAATCTTCAGTAATAATAGAGAACTGCAATGTTAACATTAAAAAGTGTTGTAAAAGTTCTACAATAGAAATGATAAGATCTTGCTTCATGGGGATGACTTGTTTCATGTTGTATATTATAAGATTTTTCTTGAATGAGGATGTCTTGCATGTGTGTTTCTATGTATTTAACTGCAAAATAACATTTCAATTCAGTATGATTCAGTACCATTGTACTAGCATTACCAATGCCAAGAAAACATGCACTTATTACTACAGTATGTTTATCAGCAATTATGAGCTTAATCCTTCAAATAATCGTGTAAGAAAGTTATAAGAGATATGTCATAAAAACTTTGGAATTGGATACAAAATTATAACAGCAAATATCCCAATATTTCTCTATTACTCATGCAAAGAGCAGTTACATTTCCAGATTCAGATAGTATTTAATGCTTACTACAATTTATATTTTTCATCTCTTGCAATCTTTTGTTAAACTTTCCTCAGTGAAGTCTATGGATGTTCATAGAAGAGGTTTTTTTTATCACACATGATTGAGAAAAAAGGTCATTGTTCACATAAGTTTTATAGTCTTTAAAATTGAATTTGATATTTCACATGTCTGTGAACAAGAATCGCTCAAAAAGCACCGTAGGCTCTTTTGCCAGCTCCCCATTTTCAGTATCACATCAGCAAATTTTTTATGAAGGTCAAACCAAAGAATTATCTCAAGACCTCTTCATAAAGTAACTCCCATTGTTGCAATTCTCTCTCTTTGTATATGTGCATATGTGTAATAACATGTTACTTTCAAAAAAAGAAACTATGTTAAAATGTATGCACTGATCATGAAGCAAGTTGTAAGTAAGGTTATTCAAATATAGACACCATAATAACTACAAACAAAATTAGACATTTACTCATATGCTCTAGAGACAACAAATTTTGCCAAGGTCGCAAATATAGAATAAATCCAAAATAAGAATGAAAATATGAAGCATGAAAATGAGAGAGAAGGAAGCAACATGAGAGTGACCTGGATTATATATGAACATACATACAGCCACACATCAGCAACAGTCATATCTCAGGAAAAGTGCCATCTGCTAAAATATAAAGGACATTTATCTTGTGAACATCTATATTGCAAGACATCTGTGTTAGCTTAAGTCAGCAATTACAAAGAACAGACAGAGAATCTCGATACATTTTTATGTATCCCTGTTATTATTTTTCTCAGTTCTTGCATTAAAGTGTGGGTTTTTTCTCTTTATCTTAATCTCTTTGGGATTTTTTCTCTTAATATCCCGAAGAGCCTAGCTAGTAGCTAAACCACATGCCTTCATCTGCCTATTTGTCAGGTTTAACTCCTCCATAATAATATTGCCTACCTTCCCATTAATTTAAACAGGACCATTTATGGACTACCATTTAAAGTGCTCCTTACATTTGTTATTATACCCTCTTCACATAGTTAGGCAATTCCAATTCCCTTTTAGACTGGGGTTACTCTAGCTGTTTTATAGCTTTTGACCCAGAATATGATCATAATAAACTGGCAAATATTAGTATACAATATCTCTAGAAAACATAAGTTGACGTTGTTTAGGCATTACCTTGATCATGTCTATTTTTACTATTGTTTATTTCCTAATTAAAATGTATGAAGCTTTACATTTAACATATGTCCCTATAGTCCCAGCCAATAATGAATCTTTCTTTAATTTATTATTGTATTTCATGAATCTTCACTGGCTGTCTAACTGCTTGTAGAAATGGAGATAGCACGAGCCATATAACACTGGAATGAATGTAATTGTTGAACAGTAGGAAATTATACATAAAGCTACATTAGCTGTACCATGCTATTCTGCATAACATAGAACCTGACAGAAAAGAATAGAGATTCTGTCAGAGAAGATGTAATGTTTTTTCAAAGTCAATCAGACATTTGCATCTTCATGCAGATTTCTATGTACTTACAGAAAGTAATTTAAAGCTTTAGTGAACAGCTGTCTTTCTGATATGTAACAAGCAGCAATGGATTCTGGATAAACTAGTAATGATAATAGCATTTTCATTTCTAGAAGCAAGATTTTTTTTTTCTGGAAATTGAATAATGTGGTGTACATAGCAAAATAGCAAAGCCACAAACAGAAAAGTACTGTAGAACAACTGGTTGGAATTTTCACAAAAGTCTGGATATAAAAGAACTGTAGTTTTTCTATCTTCATTTAATGAAGACTGGAAATATAATATTCATGTCTTCATTAGTTAACCTTCCATTTACAGCTTAAATGCATCATTTCTGATAACACACCTGTGCACTAGCGTTACTGAAAGAATTAGATACAATTTTGAGCAGATTGAAGAGTTAGATGTTAAGGTATTTATTCATGTGACAAAGTAAATAATTGTAATTCTGGTGTGATTGGTCCAAACATAAAGGGAAATCATCTTAGTACTTTAGTCATAACATTATTAGATTACATTTATAAACGTATTACAGAAATAATTGGTGCTATACCAGTTATATCTCAGTGTCTTACAATGAGAGTATCCTTTGCTGTATTTTCAGTTATCTCTATAATTACATCATAACCCAATCATAGCACAAAGGAAATACATAAAGAAAAACACAGTATGAGCATAAGCACAGTCTAAGCAGTATCACCTATTAAATCCTATAAAACAGTTCCCTGTACATCATGAATATTTTGGACGAGCTTCTTCTGTATGAAGAGGAGCAGGTGTAAGACACTAGCGAATCAGCAGTTGTCATCATGTGTAAATATAAGAACAAAACCACATGCTAAGAAATGGAATCACCTTCCACACAAAACATTATATCAAATGCAGTTCCCCTGCTGCAAGTGGCGTAGCAACTGTTTGTGGCGCCTGGGGCGGTCGAAAAATTTGCAGCCCCTTTGAGTTGCTATGCCACTGAGAAGAGCCCACACTACACTCAGAAATGCTGCCCCCACAACGTGCCGCCAGGGGCAGACCGACCCCCCCCTCGGGCTACGCCACTGCCTGCTGCAATATTTTATTAGTAGCATCTGCTTTCAATGTTTTCTGCAGCCAGGCATGTATAACAAACAAACAAATACATACCTCATTAACAGTTACAGAGCATATATTTTTACATTTCAAAAAACCAACGATTATATAATTTTTTTTTTTTT
>JAKJJM010004046.1:0-13362 GCA_021901965.1 Pipa carvalhoi
CTAAGTGCATATAATAATGCTTAAGATACACCTAGAACAGAATTCCTTAAATATATTGACAAACATTCCACCAATAGACTCCCATTTGTCTCTAAATACTGCACTAGGTCTAGAACAATAGAAACTATTATGAAGAAATATTGGCCTATTTTGCAACAGGACAAAGATTTTGGTAAAATCTTTAAATACTCCCCCTGTTCAGCTACCAAGGTACCCAAATAAATATTAAACACTACGCCACATGTAATTCGTTCAATGTTGTGTACATGCTTAAATGCCCTTGTGGTAAAGTATACGTTGGTCAAACTACAAGACCAGTTAAGGAACATATAAAGGAACATAGGCGAAATATAAAAATTTACAAGCCTAAAACTTCCTACAATATGTATTGTTCATTATCTGTTACTGCAACGTGAATGTTTTCCATATTATCTATACATGTTCAAACTAGACCCTTTAGGTAGGGAGGGCCCTATGGCAGTACCTTGATTAATGTTACTGGTGGACTTTTACTCTGAAAGGAGGTCCTGTACCAGGGGGCAGTCCTTCATATACATTTGGACTTGAATGGTTTTCACGAAAAGGAGGGTCCTACCAGGTCTTAAATACTTGTTTCAATCCGTTCATGTGCACATTTGAAAAAGGGCCATATGCCTGAAACATGTCATGTACGGCACTTAATAAATTGTAGCTTCGCTACTATTTTTTGCAACAGCGACCCTGCTTCTGTACTTATTTCCTGAAAGTGATTTTGTGTCCGACAGAACACTGGATTCAGAGGTTGCTACCTTCAGCTCTCAGTGTGTTGGTTACCTTTTCTTTTTGAGCTGACCAAATTTTATATTATACTTTGCACATTTCCCCTATTGTGAGATCCAAACCCCTACAACCAACAAATCACATTATAATTGTAATATCAAAAAAAAACAGCAAACTTTTCCTAAACATATTATGCATCTTATCTTTAGCTATGTCTAAGACCATTTTAAAGACGGATGTTGCACTTCCTTCTAAACCATTTACTAGTTATTGGTTTTCTTTAATTTGAGATTTTTATTGTCACTATTAACAAAGATGGTGTGCACCCTCTGATTTGCCCAATGTTTGTAATTATGTCTTCTTTGCTCTTTGAAGTCCATTTCCTGTACTGCAAGCATCTGTTAATACAATCTGTTAATATGCCACAAATTTACACAGCGCTCTTTAATTCAGCAATACAAATATATCACAAGGACACATCACTAAGTGCCAGATTGTGATTGACACAAAAGGATGGAGGTCCCTGCCCTGTGGAGCTTACAATCTAAATGGGAGGAAGACTTACATACACAGATATAAGTGTAACAAGAGCTGTAACAATGTGCTGGGACACTGGTCTATAAATACATATTCTTGATATGTATTCTCTTTTATGTGCTGAGTAATCCAAACCATCTACAATCACATTGTTTACTACTAAAGTATAAATAAATTCATGATATGGCATAAAAACTAAAAAGACAACTGAAAACAAGCATTCGGTCTTCAGCTCAAAACTATTGGTTTCTGTTTACTGCCAGGTAATTTTTCTTGCTGTTATTACCAGCCATCTAAAAGATTATGTTGTCATATTAACATTTCTGGTATAAAAACACCCATAAAACTCATATCACTTGTAGATATTAGAATTTTCTGAAGAGAAAATAAGTACACTTTCACCATATGACAAAGCAAACAGGTTATAATTGTAGGCTCTCCAAATATCAATGGTTAAACATCAGATAAGCATGTTAATGTTTTCTGAAAACATTATCAGTTTGTCTTAATTTATTAGGGTTGTTACATAAGCATATTTTGAAGTAGGTACAGTATGTGGTAATATTACAATGTTTTTTTATTAAGGGTACAGTTTGAACCTAATGCAAAAAAAAAGTTTTGGCTCAGAATGAGTTCTGTTTCTAGTTCTATTTAAAAACCATCTTAGATTTGAATTTACCTAAAGGGATGTAATCTATCAGTAACTCTCAGATTGGAGAGGCCATAATTTATGTTTGTATGTCTAGTTGCATTAACTTTGTTAGGCTGTAACTACTAGATTCTTCTCAATGTGTCTGTACTGCTAGTAAAAATTGCATTGTCACATGCTATATATAATTCCAATAAAGAGTTCAAAACTGGTTTGGATGCTTTCCTTCAGTGTAAGAACATTACAAGTTATGGGTACTAGATAACTAAAGGTGGGATCTTGATCCAGGGAATTTATTCTGATCCTTCAGGGTAAGAACATTACAAGTTATAGGTATAACTGGAGGCGGGATCTTGATCCAGGGAATTATTCTGATCCTTCAGTGTAAGAACATTACAAGTTATGGGTGCTGGATAACTGGATGTGGGTTCTTGATCCAGAGAATTATTCTAATTGACTTATTGGAGTCAGGAAGGAATTTTTTCCCTAACATGAGGATAATTGGCTCTTGCTTCATGGGTTTTTTGCCTTCCTCTGGATCAACACTGCAGGAAAATAGGCTGAACTGGATGGACCTATGTCTTTTTCAGTCTTATAAACTATGTTACTATAATAGAGTGGCTTTCAAAAAAATTAGGGATCACTGAAGGCAAATAGGGGCCAAATCCTTCATCAAGAGGATCAACATACAAGCTGGACAGTAAATATAGTAGGTTGGACCAGCTAAATTAAATGAGCCCTTGTCTGGGCTAGTCTTTAGTTTTTTAAATTGCATTTTATATGTATTCATACTGGTGCATATTTCAAACAAACTCTTTTTACAGGACCCTCATCTACTCATAACACACATCGTCTTATAGATGATGCGTAATGCAGCTAACATATAATGTTAGGAGACTGCAAAAAAATCAGTTAACTACAGTATGGTATTCCTAAAAAATAGCTCCTTTGCCACTGTGCTGCATACTGCAGCAGCAAAATATATTAAAACTTTGTCCATTTATATGCACTTCAACCATAAATATACAGCTGAAATTATTTGCTACATTCTTTTCATGCTTCATAAACTGATGAGTTTAATGCAAAATTGTACACTTGCTCTTGGTAATGCAATGTAATTGTCAATGGTTTATAAAATATTTTCCTGTTTTTAACACTGTAGGTTAGCTGATTATTGTAGCCTAAATACTAGGGGCGAGATTTAATAAACACAATAAGACTCAATTTCGTCTTTTCTAGTTTATTAAAGCAAAATTTCCTCCCACGAGATTTCCCCGTGAGATGATCCCGTGGGAGTTTTCCATTTTGATTTTCTGATTTGGATTTCACGATGAAAAAGTATACTAGCCATAGTACAGATGGCTACCGGGAAAACGCCCGTGGGATGATCTTGCAGCATCATCCCGCTGGGAAATCTCATGAGAATAAACCCAAAAAGACTCGAATTCGACTGAGTTTTTTTTTTTTTGTATTGTATTGTATTTATATAGCGCTGATCTATTACAAAGCGCTTTACAGAGATTCATCATTTACTTCAGTCCCTGCCTCGTGGAGCTATTGTATTGTATTTATATAGCGCTGATCTATTACAAAGAGCTTTACAGAGATTCATCATTTACTTCAGTCCCTGCCTCGTGGAGCTTACAATCTAGTTTCCCTATTCAGTCACACACACAGATGTATGTTTTTGGATTGTGGGAGGAAATCGGAGTGCCCGGAGGAAACCCACGGGGAGAACATACAAACTCCATGCAGATGAAGTCCAGGGTGGAATTGAACCCAGAACCCCAGTGCTGCAAGGCACAAAAGATTAAAATAACCAATAAATTTCGTTCCACTTCACAATTGTGTCCCACTTACTGATTCTTCACCAAAAAAATTTAAATTTTAGATCTTTATGTTTGAAGCCTGAAATATGGCAAAAGGTTGAAAAGTTCAGGGGGGCCAAATACTTTCACAATCACTGTACTTCTAAATAACACTTCCTAAATCATTTTTTTTTAAATATTTTAGCAAAGTTTAAATAGGGTTCATTTTAACAACCACATAGAGGGTAGAATTTTCCTTAATGGCAACTTGCAGGCAACATCTTCAATAAGACAGAAGCGGATCTAAATTCCTTGCCATATCTCAGGGAGCATTCTGAAAGTTGCTATAGCAGGAGTTGAAGTGTGATATAATAAAACAGATGATAGTTGTGTTTATATGCATTGCCAAACTAACTCGTATTTGGGTACAAACTAGTTTGCAACAATAAGCACAAATGTTTCTATTGTCTGCTATGAGATTTATTCCCCTAAAGTAAAACCCATTTAGTTAACTAAGGTGATTCAAAAAATATTATGTAAAAAGAGCTAAAAAAATACAGACGCAATTCATTATTTTTGGAATTTTGAATGGTGAATACAGATTATTTTTTTGTAAAGACACTGGAAATGTATCTACTTTTACACATCAGTGCTATTAGCACCCAATTTTAGGTTAGTAATTAACGGTGTCAGTTTTTTTCTCATTAGAATTTACAAAGGTGGTGAAGGAAATATCTCATTAGCTTTCCCCATCTGGCTTCAAGCCACACTTTACTATGATGCTCTTTTGTCTGCAAAGCTATTTTGTGTTTGAGGTGTTATATTTAATAAATGAGCAGCATATCGATAATGCAGGCGAATAGTAGTAAAGCACCACACAAGCAAGCACCAGCATTTAAGTAACAGGAAAGCAGCAGGGTTATTAACGAAGAAATTCAAGCTTGACTATTGCTGCAGTCAAAATGGGACTATAAGGGGAATTCCTCCTGGCCAGCTTACAACTATTGATGGAACTGTAGGAGGTTCTTAGCCCCAGATGGCCACCCATTTTAGTGTATTAATATGTGCCTGTTAACAAATAGCAAGCTCCAGAACACAGTGTACAATCGGCAATAGGACATCCGGACCCTAAAACAAAGATTGGCACTATGTAGCACTGCCCCCTCTTGCAGGATTCCCAACAAAAAAAATAAAACTTACTGTATTTAGGGAGGGCTCTGGGTGCAGAAGCTGCGTGTGGTTGCAAAGGTCCTGGCAGTTTGGGCCCCTGGTGGCAGTTAGCAAATGTGGTGGCAGTTAGCAAATGTGATGGCTGCATAAAATGTAGTTACGAGCATTTCCATTCCTGAATGCATGGATTGATTTGTGAATTTTAGGCAGCTACAGTGACAAAATATTTTTAAAGATAAATTCCTTGTTTACACACAAACTGTTTTAGAATGATGCTGATTTTTACACATTAATTAAAATGTAAATAAAAATGTGGCTTACAATTATGAGTTTTGGTTTTATTTTTCTACATAACTTTGCTATTATGATTAATTTGCTTAAAAAGTCTGGTTGTAAAAGTTATTTTAGTTTTGGAAAATATATACATTTTAAATGGTATTGACTCAATATATAGCCTATTTTCTAAAATATTTGTATTTTTAATAATACATTTGATATTTTATAAGTTAAACTACAGACAACTTTCTTGGGAGATTTTGTTCATAAAACCTCCAATCTAATAGAAATATAGACTGTGTAATGAGATATCTAAGAAATTTAATGCAGTTTGTGTAACAAATAGGACAGTTCAAAACCTCAAAAAAAGATGACACGAAATACGAATGAGAACAATGTTCAGCTAAAAAAATAGAAGAATGGGAAAAAAACAGGTGAAGGGATTCCAAATCCTATAGCTCACAGAAAACGAGATAATACTAAGAACAATTAATAAAAAACAAAATGTTGATATCTGAAACTGATACCTTAGCAACATCTCATTATGGTAATTATTAAGAACTGCTTTTAATTATTAAAATGAACTAAAGAATAAATTAGGTTCAATATTCAATATATCAGTATCAAAATAATGAAAAAATAGTTTGTTTTTCTTATAAAAGATGAAATGAAGTTTGGATTTGAAACTTTAGAGTGAATGTATCAACAAAATTGTTTAAAATTCAGATAAACACAAACTTTATATAAAAAAAACAATTTTTTGAAGATCAAAGTGAGCATGATCATTTAATGTTTTGTGATAAATAAGAAACAGCTATAAAATGTTTTTGCTAATTAGGATGCATCCTTTTGTCCCACACTTTGTGTGAATGTCCAGGCCTAATGAATAGATTTTAACGTGTTGAGCCATCGTGGACTGACCATTCAAGTCTGAAACAGGCAATTGGAATACTAGCTCAAGTTTTAAGAAACCATGGCATTGTGCTTTTCTACCAAGCAACAGGTAACATTTTAAATGTGGAACTATTACTTTCAATAACTTCTTATTCTGGCATGCGACTCATTGTACACTGTGACTGTGATATAGTAGTTGCATTTGGTATTGTTGTCATAAGCCATCTTAATGGGTATAAACTGACTATTATGAAAAAACCAAAGAATACAAGTTAGAAAATATTAAAATGAACTGTATTTATTACATGACATTACAAAAAGTAAATGTATTTTAAACTTTAGAAAAAATAGTTTTATTTTTTAGACATGTTTAACTTTACTGTGTGATATTGTTAATAATGTTAACTTAACCACAGGTTAAGGGAATATTAACAAAAATTGAACTGTTTCCTATTGATGGAATATAACTTCAAGAATATTTTTTCTGAAACTAAAAATAAATTCTGTTGGATAAATCAAGTAGTTGAAGAATGCCTTTTTAAAGATCTTCTCTCATTAATACTTAAGTTACACAGAGACGTATTTGGACAGCAAATAATAACATTTTAAACATTTACTCTATTTGTTTATATGTGCTAATAATATATATTAAATGCTAAATAATGAATAATTGTTTTTTGATAGATTTAAAAAAAATAATTTTTAGACTGCTAATATAAAGTAACTATTCATAGATTATACATAGCTCATAGTTTATTATTATTATTATTAATAAACATCAAGTAAAGTTAATCAATTTCAACTATAATTTCAGTATTAATATACCCCACAACATTACCATATTTTTTTTTAAATGTAATTAAAATGTAATGTAATTAAAAAAGTAAACAGGTTTACAATTAGACTTACTTAGTATGACCAAATATTAAGGAATGTTAAAAAATATTCAACATTGCGAATATATAATTTTTAGTTTTATGGTTATGGAGACTATGGAAAATAAAAAACATTTATTCAAGGCTTTTATTTGTACCCCCATTGCATTCTTGGTCCACCATGTAGAAGAGAGGAAGAAAAAAACTAGCTATATCAACAGGCAGTAACCTCTAAAGTGGTGATAATAATCTTTGTATATAAAGTTAATTTTTTACACCTTACAAATTAATTCATACAAAATTAAAAATGTAATTTTTATTTAGTTTTTGTCTGTGTAATTTTATCAATAGCATACTGTAGTACATACAGATGGATATTTAATTTTCAACATGTCTAAATAGATGTATTAACAATTAAAACTGATAACCTACCTACCAAATGGGCATCACTAAAATGCCCTTGTTCAATTAAATCTCTTATTCCTGAGTTTTTAAGGACAGAGGAATTGAGTTGAGCCTTGAAATTTAGTTACAACATCTATTATCCTCAATTTGTGGCCAAAAGTAGTTTCAACATTTATTAAATGATATTTTCCATTTCCATTTAGTGATGCAATGGTCACAAGTAGTCTATTGAAAAACTCACAATGTCAAAGAATCCAGTCTTTAATGGTTAAAGGTAATTTTCATTATTACTAAAATAAATACATTTATTTGCATATTTGATTAGGGCCTTGTTCACTTTCTGAAGTATCCTGGAAAATGTTGATTGACTAGTGGCATAAAAATTTCAAGAACAAAAACAATCTTGATATTCCTGGAATTACATTTGTTCTCTTAGTACTAGATGAAAAGTCATCCTTGATAACATCTAATAGTTGAAATAGTTGCAATGTAGAAAGCCTATGGGGGGTATTTACTAAGGTCATTTTGACCAATTTGACCCGTATCGCCGTTTTTCACCAGTTTTTCCCCTGCATTTTCACTTTCCCCTAATTTAAGTAAAGCCGAATAAAATGTATCGATATCAATAAATATCAACGCGTTAATACTGCTACTCTTTACATTACTGCCAGTGGAGCCCTTTTCAATCTATATTGATATCACTGATTTTTCTTATGCGGACTTAGAAATATTTAATTCTACCATCACCATAGGGAATAATGGGTTTTCACCACCCTCAACCAGGCAAACACTTTTCAGGGTAGAAAAAGGTCAGAAATATTGATAATGGCGATTCTTATATTTTTGACCTAATTGTCGATATCGTTGATATCATTCAAGCAGGGAAAAGTTTTCACTTTTTGTAAATATCCCCTGTACGGGATTACTCACTTTGTGGATGGTCTCTTCCAAGTAACTCAGTATCAAGAGCTTTCTTTCTTAAAAAATTCGCTTTTATTTTTCCACAGGAGAAAACACAAATTTTACACAGAGTTGAACCAAAAGAAAACAAATTCTTTTAACAAAGATAGTCCTTTACGCCAGAAAAACAAAGGCATACAACAGAGTCTTTTTCTGTTCTCAGTCCAAAACATATTGGGAAACAAAACAGTACTTTTGCAAATTGTAGTACACAGAGGGATTTTGAAGCTGTAGCAGGCTTCACACACGCAGGACTCACTTACTGTGTAAAAACAAACCCCACCCAGGGCTATTCCCTCCTGACCTTTAAAGGGAGCGGTTCAGACCACAACTGATGCTTAAGAAATTGTGCTGATTTAAAGCCATAGAAACGGAAGGTTGGGGAAACATACCTTCCCTTATGTAAAATCCCTCTACAGGAATTGCCAACCGCTACACCCCCTATATCTTAATTTAAGTTCAAGATAAAAAAAAAAAAAACAGCAAAAAACAGTGATACAGATCGAATTGGGTAAAATGACCTTAGTAAATATATATATATATATATATATATATATATATAAAAGTAGGTTGCAAATTAATTTTGTGGCTTTTTCCACAAATGTAAGAATAACCAATACTAATATGGACCCAAACACATTGTTGAATGTAATCTATTACACAGTGTTCTATCAGCTTTTACTTGCATTACGCCTGATGATGAAGTACTCCAAATGTTATTGAACATTATTCAGTGTAAGGCATCATCTCACTTTGGATTTATATACATAGGGGTTGTTTTTAATGTATGTTATTTTGTTTGGGGAGGCTACTTGGTTGATATTTTATTAATTTTCTATTAGCAGGTGAATTGTTTTATATATTCAGTGTGTCACGTGAAGCTAAAACAGACTGCAGGCAAATCATATATTTAAAGAATTTTCTTAGCATAATTTTTTTAATTGTTCATTTAATGAGCTGGAACGGATTATCATTTGCATAATTTATATTAGACTGTCATATGATGACATAGATAATATATGGTTAGGGTGTTTATTTAGGAAAGTTTGAAACACACACATTTAAGAAACTTATCAATTAACATAAACTCTAGTATGCATTTATCAACATGATGCTTCTAAAAAAACCATGTAAACCTACAAATTGTCAAACACATAATACATGTGTTAATGAAGGATGAATATAATTTACTAAATGTTCAATCACTACATATAGCTACATTCTCCTTTCTACCAAAGATACACAAGAACATGGAGAAAACACTAGGAAGACCAATAATGTCAGGAATTTAATCGCTAATCATCAACCTTTCTAAGTATGTTGGTATTTTTCTACAAAACTATATTAAAAAGGAATCCTGTCTGAGGGATTAAAAGGATGTACAGGAAGTCGTGAGAAACTTCAAGTGGAAAGAAACTTTTATATGGGGAACACATACATAACCCACAAAAAAGGAATAGATGAAGTTAATAAAATTCTAAGAGACAAGACTCTTTGAAAATCAAAGCTTCTTTATTCTAAAAAGCATAAGATTCAGTTGAAATACAAATTTTTCTACATAAATGTGAAACAGCAATGGGATACGGCAGTCAGTGTGCATTGGCCCCGCCCACCCTCCTACAAGTCTGTCAAACCTCTTCTGGGTCAGGGAACCAGAGGGATAAAGGAAAGAAAAACAGTATAACCTGAGAGAACACTTTATGAAATGTCAGGGGTTAAACAATTTCAATTTTCAGTTCTGTGCCTCTCCCAAAAAGAAATACAATAGATTTACAAAATGAAAACTTTGCAATCCTATGGTCTAAATATATAGATCTATGGTCTTTACTATAATAGCCAGTTATGGTCATTTTTTGGTAAGCATCCACTCTTAATATCTTTTTCCAGTTCACATTAGTCTATGCCTCTACAATAATTATAGTTTTGAAGGAGGTAAAAATCATAGGGTTTAAATATTCTCAATACAAATAATTAATTTTTACCTCCAGAAAGATATTTGCTTATTAAATGTTTTTTAAGTTTCATCACTGATTATATGTATTTAATTATATTAATTGTATGTATTTACTTTTGATTGATCTATTTATGTATTTATCTTCTAATTTTAAACTTGATGTCACCATTATTTATATTTCTAACATGTGCTGATCATATGATTTTTACTTGTGCCCTTGTGACATTTTTAAATAATATGGCCACTTCATCACGTCCTCTCCTCCCTCGACCCAGCCCAGAGCCAGCGATTGCTCCTTCAGAAGGCTGGAACACATAGGCTTTCCAACCTATCGAAGAACTGGAATGGACATCAAAGGACGCACTTCTGATTTACCGATTCTATAGAAATAATATCACTTTCTATTATTACATTAATAATAAGTACTCTATCAGTACTAGAAGCACTTTGTAAGTAAATAGAGGGACTGTATAAAATGTAAAAGCAAGGATGCTCCTGGAATAAAATACTTTACAGTTAATTATCAATGATATCACTTCTGGTCTATAGGTTGAAATAGAGGCTTGTAAACTTCAAATTGCTTATGAAGCAACTCTAGGATTTATATGTTTTTTTTTTTTAACTCCCTGAGGAAGCCAAAATTTGCTAAACGCATTGGAGAAGCTAGGTTGTTGCAGCGTCTGGAAATTTGTTTCACTGATGAGTCCAATTTCCACTAAATTTGAGTGTAACTTATAAGTGTTAAAATTAAAGGTGTATAAAAATATTTGCACTATTGTGACTTTTTCTTTGGAAGAATCTGTTGTTCTAGCTGATGGGGCTATCACAATCCTACTAGCATGGGAAACTAACACAGAGGGATTTAATACGGAAAACTCTGCAGGAATTTCTGAGTGTATCTAACATTGAAATATCCAATGGTGATCAACAGTACCCTATTTGTATATCACATTCATTTTTCTATACATTTAGGGGTTTACTGTGCACACAAAATATCAAAGCTAAATTTAAGCTTTGAGGAGCCCATACTGAGGTAATGCATGATGCTGAGACAACATAGGCAAACATGTCAGTAAATTAACACGTATTGTCAACTGATAATTTGATTTATACTAAAAAAAATATGTATTTTAAACCCATCTGAATTTATTTTAGGAGTGCAATAATTATGGAAGTTATTTATTTAAGTACACTTAATCATATAAGCTCTTTAATGGCATGTATTAGTGTTACTTTAAAGGATGACAAATATTGAAAGCTTTTTGAGAAGAGCAAATAATTGAATTAAACAGCTTATTAACAAATACGTTATATAAGCTATTAAACTTCTAAAAAATATATCATCAGGAAGGGATGGATTAACTAATGAGGATTATAAAAAATATTGTTTGGCATTTCTCCTTTAACTAAACAATTTCATCAGATTATTCATACAGGATCTTACTCATTGTATAATTATAGCAAGTCTCATGACAAGTCTCATAATTCCAAATAATTTCAGAACTATAGCTACGTTGAATACAAATTTGAAAAAGTAATGTAAAAAAATATCAAATCAACTATATGGATTGATGCCATCTTTAATAATCACGTGAGTTTTAAGGGGGGAAAAAAGGCAGACATTAAATGGTATTAGTGGAGTAAGAAATACAATACAGTTGGCTAAAAAGTTAAAAAGCGCCCCCAACTGCAAAAAAGCAACTTTTCACTTTTTATTTTTAAATATCCAGGCTCTCATTCTAACCCAATCTGTATCTTCTATTAAAACAGTTAAAGATTAACCAAGTAATACAAGAGTATAATTAACCCAAGTATTTGTTGCTGCTAGGAGAGCAGTTGTAAGGAAAAAAAATAATTGTTTTCCACCAAAAAGGTGAAAGGTAAAATAACATTTAGGAATAAGTATAAATTATAAGAAAATTGTTGGCTTCCTCCAGTTATTTAATGCATTTGAGAAATTTGAGATAGTAAAAAAAGAGGAAATTATATTGTTTCATGGTTTTAATATACAGTTGCATATGTGGATAATTGCTAAGTTACAAACATTGACTTATTTTCAGTAAAATATGTATGAACAATTTTATCTGTGTTTAGTTGAAAATCCTATGGAACATTAGTAGGATTATGATATATAATGCCCATTTATAAATATGAACATGCTGTATTTTATATAAAATATTTAATAATAATGTAAAATAAACAATTTAGAAATAAAAGAATGAATTGTATATTTTTATGCTGAGCATTAAAGAGAGTCTGACACTGGGTAGTGCCCTTTACTTGCAGTAAAGAAAAGTAATGTTGACTATATGGTAATGCAACCATTTACACATTTATCGTAATTATCTATGCTTTTGTGTTTTCTCTTACAATTTTGCAACAAATCATAACAGCAACATGCTCAAAAAATTTAATTAGATGTTATTTAATACTGGGTTGATAAAAATAAAGCTATGTCTCTATAATCTCTAGGAAATATTTAAGAATTTTAGGTTTTTGGTTTTTTTTCTATAAGCAACTTGGATCATACATTATTAAACTGATATAACAGAATTAAGACTAGTGATATCTAGGATTTTTTTTTAAATCAACTTAAAATGTCATGTTATTTTTATCAAGATGTAAATAACATTTTCTGATATTCCTGTTTAACATACTTGTCTGTTAAAAATATTTCTGTAAACAGTATAGACATTTCCATTGTTTTAAAATGATTTTTGTAACCCTTGAGAAGCACCCAGACTGAAGGTGGGTGGGAGTATTTTCTAAGGCTGCACAACTTGTAGTGCTTCAGCTCTCAGCTGACCTGGGGATGCTGAAATACAGTTTAAACTATTTTTCTGCTGGGGATTCTGGGAATTATTATACTATACCAGCCAGTGAGTCACATGCTCATGGGTGTATATTTAAGTGTACATGTCTGCGAGCACATGCGAGTTTGTATGTTTGCATCTATGAGTATGCATGCCTCTGCCAATATGTGTGTTTCCACTAATGAATTAAACTTTTCCCCCCAAAAAAATTCTTATAATTTTATATATATATATATATATATATATATATATATATATATAT
>JAKJJM010004060.1:0-10677 GCA_021901965.1 Pipa carvalhoi
CGAAATTTCGAATGAAACTCGAAATTAGTAAATCGAAAGTGCCATTTTCGATTATTTCAATCGAAAATGGCATTTTCGATTTTAATAAATTTCGCCCCAAGTCTCTAGATCTGTCTCCCATAGTGTTTATCACCCATCTCTGAAAACAAACCCTTTAACCACTACACAGTCTAATGTTTTTCAACTTCTTTCATCCTCTTCTATAAAATTAATGCTTGCTTGACCATGCCTTCTTTTTTACTTAAGTGTTACATTTCTGCCTTCTCTTCCCTACCCTGTGGAATTTTTACTTCTTTGTGTAAACATCCCTGTATTAAACCTAAAAAAGCTACACTGGACCCTGCATGTCTCTCTAACTACTGGCAAAATAAACTATCAGAACCTCTGGTCTGCCGTACTATCTGCATACCCACCATTTTCTGGAACCTTCTGCAATCTCTATTTTTGCCCAGGGCATACTATAGAGACTGCTTTGTGTAAGTTTGCAAACAATCTCCAGGTTACCAAAGCCAAGGGTCATTTTACTATTTCTATCTTCCTGAACCTATCATGCGCATTTGATACTTTTGATCAGGCACTTTTTATTCAGGTTCTTCATGTGCTTGATGTCTGTAATCAAACTGCATCCTGACTTTCTTATTATCTTTCTGATCACTCATTTTTTCATCTCCCATGGGTAGGGATTTGCTCACCTTGGAGACAGCCTTTTCCATATAATTTGGCTTTACCAGCGTCTTTCTTAAGAAAATCCAGTTTTATTTTCAGAACAAGAACATAAACAGAGCCTTTCTTGGCAAAATTCAAGTAAACAAACTGCATCAAATACCATTTCCCATGGCTATTACCGCATAAACCACCTCTTTATGTCAGGAAATTACCTGTTCCCCATGTCTCAGCCTCTCTTGCTCTGGTCGCAGTCGCGTCTCAGTTGCATCTCGGTCGCATTGTTGCATCGCAGTTATGTCGTGGTCGCGTCATTGCGTCACGTCTTTGTGTCGCGTCGTGGTTATATCATGTTTCTGCTTTGCGGCCTTCTTAAACCCTTCTCTTTAGGGGCCTGATGCCCGATTATAGAATTTACTTCTGGATCCTGGCTGCATCTGTTCTGATTCTGTTGTTTCCATGTATGACACCTGATTTGACTCCCGATTATTCTGCCTTCTCTGTTCCTTTGACCTCTGACTTGGATTTCCATTTCTGCTGTTTGCTGCCTGCCTCAAACTGTATCTGTTTATTGGACTTCCGTTGTACCTTTATCTTTGTCTTTAATCTCTTCCTCAGGGGACGCGACCTGGTTGCCTTCAGCTGTGAAACCCATACCTCCTTGCGGAGGTTCCTGGCGAAGACCTGGGGCAGCTTAGATTCCGCGCCCTGAGTGTTGAGTACTGTGCTATCCCTGAGTTATCAGACTTGGACTGCTGTCTCCTACTCCTCCCTCCAATACTAGTGCCCGTCCTAACATTTTACAGGGTGAGTACCAATAGACCTTTTACTAATTACCTCCTACTAAAGCACAGTTGTTACAGGAAAAGGGTGAGGATATATAAGCTATCAGCTTTTCACTTTCAAACACAAAAGGGAACAATCCTTTCAAAAAAATAAATTATTTTTCCACACAAATATCCACTGAGGAATTCTAAACCTGTAGCAGGCTTCTTACACAGCTCTCTCTACTGTGTAAACGCAAAACAAACCCTACCCAGGGCTTTTCCCACCTGACCTTTAAGGGAGCGAATCAGCTCACATCTGAGGCTGATTTAAGAAACTGTGTTGTTTTCCAGCCATAGTAACGCAGGGTTGGGGGAATATACCTTTCGTCATGCAAAATACCATTACAATGACACATGCTAATGACACTTCTCCTGTTCCTTGGGGGTGGGGTTTCCTCAAGGTTCTGTACTTGGTCCTATTCTTTTCTACCTGTATACTCTTTATTTGGGTAATGTTATCAGCTCATTTGGTCTTCAGTATCACTTTTATGTAGATGATACCCAAAGTTATTTATACACTCATCAGTACTGCCCATTCCAGCATTAAATCCTTCTCTCTTCCTGCCCTGTAATTCTATATCTCTCTTCCTACGTGTAAGGAACTGTACTTACTGACGTCCATTCCCGCGGCGTTCCCCTTCTCTGTGCGCGTCCGGCGCGTCTCGCGGCTTTTCACGTGACCGCGGCGCGTCGGCATCACTCGCATGTGCGGCCACATTTCGGGGACGCGCACGTGACGCGCTTACGCTCAGGAGCGCGCCTATCGCCGGCGCTATATAAGGCGGCCAGCAGAAGAGCTCTGTGCCCGATTATAGACCTTTGTTCCTTTGAGTCTGGGCTGCCAGTTACCCTATCAAGCCGGCCTGTTACTTTATCAAGCCTGCCTGTTAACTTGTCAAGCCTGCCTGTTACCTTATCAAGCCTGCCTGTCAGTTACCCTTCCAAGCCTTCCAGTCTCAGCTTTTAATAAAGTTATCTTCTGTTCTGCCTGCCTCCTTCCCAAACCACTAGCGGACGGCTATCCCCAGGGGCCGCGACCTGGGCGCTCCCTGCGGCCAAGTCCAAATCCCCTTGCGGGGGTCTCTGGTGTTGAACACCAGGAGGCGCCTTAGAGTCCGCGCCCTGGGGATAGCCTGTGTCAAGTCCCTGTGGGTTACGCTGCACCTCATCTCCACCCTAACCAATCCTGACACTACGCCAAGAAAAAAACCTTTTGTACTTTCAAAACTAAACTCCATTTGGTGCACTAGCACTGGTTTTAATGTCTTTCATTCAATTTTTATTTTAGTTGTTCTTTATGCTTTGTGTTACTGGGGCTGGAACCTCCGTTTTCCTAGTTTCAATGACTGCCTGGCACTAAGAGTGATGTATCTTCATTATTATATACTTGTTGTTTGCTTCACTTGTAAGTACTGCTCCCATGTCTGTATTAATAACTGTATTGTTTAATTCTGCAGTTCTGCATAATTTACTGGTGACTTATAAATAAATAAATATATATACATACAACATATACACTCTCTTAAAATCTGGCAAAGAGAAACCCTCCAACAAGACAGTGCATATCAGGCTGACGAAGTGTGGTTATGCCCCGAAACATTGCACCTGTACCTCGCACCTCTGGTTCAATAAAAGAGTTATATACCAAATTTCAAACCTTCCTGTTCTGTTACAGTCATCTTAAGAGCCCCACTAACTGCAACAAAACCACGTACAAAACATTTTTACTAATTAAAGCTGAGCAAACTGTTGAGGAAAGTTGTTGCATGTTGTGCAATGCAAGTCTAGGCTATTAGCTTTTTCACCCAGCTATTTAACAAAATAACATAATTATTTATGAAATAAAAGGTTCTCCTATTATAAGAATGTGTATTGTGTCTAGTAAAAAAAAATAACTACCAAACCATGCATCTAGATATCAATCCATGAGACCAACAATAACAATTTTTTTTCTTACAAACCCAAGTTAAGCTCTCTTTCTCTACCCTTGCACAAAAGGGCTCTATTTTAACTTCCTTTTCTCCTACTTCTTTTGTAAAGTTGGGATTATATGGTCAGAATGGAACATCTTCAACACAGAGCCCTATCCCCATTAATAATGGTACTATCTCCTTCTAGCAGCTAATGGATAGGGCCAAGATTAAATGCCAAGAATTGAATCTTGCCAACTGCATCAAATTCCATTTCCCATGGCTATTACCACATAAACCACCTCTTTACAGGGTTAGTACCAATAGACCTTTTATTAATTACCTCCTACTAAAGCACAGTTGTTACAGGAAAAGGGTGAGGATATATAATCTATCAGCTTTTCACTCTCTGCATTTAATAAAAGTTATATTCCCTAATCCCTACTGATCATGGGGGTAATGTGAAAAGTAGTGCAAAAGATCTCCACTCACCAGGAGCTCTGCCGCTCTGTTTGCCTGTTATTGAAGTGCATGAAGCGTGTCCGCGACTATTTCAGCAGCGTGTCTCATGCGCTTCGCGGAAATGCCTTCGCAAAGGCATTTCCGCAGGAGTACGGAGGTTAGAGAATCTGGCCCTTAATGTCCACTGGTATAAATGAAACTTCTCTCTGGACTAGAGAAGGAAACTTGATGTGCCATTTGTGAAATTTATTTTAGTGCTTAGGAAATATGAAGTTTAGAAGAATATTGCAATATAAATATGTTTAATATTTTTATCGTGTGCATTTATATTTCTTCGGAACTGGTAATACTGTTTTGAGTACAAGGGCGGTATTTATTAAGCCCGAAAAGACTCGACTGGAGTCTTTTTGGGCTTAATTTGGCCAGTCCTGATTTCCATATTATGGAAATCGGTGTTTCTCGATTCCTATAATCTGGAAATTGGGTATTTGTACTGATCCGTAGCCATAAGTTAGAATGGCTATGGAATTTTTTGGTACAAATACCCGATTTCCAGATTATGGAAGTCGAAAAATACTGATTTCCATAATCTGAAAATTGGGATTCTCGCAGGAGGATAACCTCCCGCGAGAAAGCCGGAAAGACCCATAGCGGTCTTTCCGACTTTCTTAAATACCGCCCCAAAATGGAAGCATGTTGACAATCGTTTATAAGTATATCTTTCTCAATATGTGGGTTTAGGTAAATGGGCATCTGTCCATCTGAATTGTTTGTATTTTTTGGATATCAGCCATGACACTTGTTTTTGTGCGGGTAATTTTATTTTGTTTTTAAATATCTCACGATGACCTAATCTGACTGGAAGAATGTGGCTGAAAGAAAAAGACATTTGACTACTTCTTTGATAAATACTTTTATTTTCAATTTGTTTGTTTTTTTTTCCATCCTGCAATAGTAAACCACTGACAGATGCCTGGCAGCACCCAGAATTTTCCAGCATACAGATGAAGTATGCTCCAGTCATTTTTAAAAATATGCAGTTACAATTTACTTCTCCTTTAAAATTCTCTGTTGAATGAATTGAGAAATTTTCAGTTTAAAAAAAACCCCAACAAAAAACAGAAATGTTTATTGACATGCTTGTATTTATTGCTTTGTGTGGGGGCTGCCATACTATCAGCTGACTGTTCCTCTGTTGAGGACAAGGATACATACAACCACTAGATATTAAACAGTGCCCTCTTGTGGCTTGAATTTACCAAGCAAAACATTTGAGTAGCTTCCCCAACATTGGAGAAACCTTGCTTCATACAGTACTGCATACAAGTTTTATTTTCTTTAAAATTAAAAACTGTTGGCATATGGCCCTTTAACAGAATTCTTTTACAAACATATATGCACTTTCTTTCTTTGGGTGGAGGAACTGTTGCGTGTTGTGAGGTAAAGAAGATGCAGAGATTATGTTTCACAGCCTGTCTGTTTGTGAAGCTGCATATTCACAATATGCCTCTAGGGATCAGGAACTGTGCAGAACCTCCTCGCTGGCTAAGTGCTATAGAGCTGTTGTTTTTTGATTGAGTATGTTTTATTTAATTTATGACTACGGAGTGTTCCAAACACTAAAGTTCCCCCCAAATAAAACTGTATTGAGAACAGATGTACCACTTTATTTATGAATAAATTATGGATTGACAGCCGTTTGCTAAAAACACCATATATCATTTTCCCCAAAACACAGTTGAATGTTAACATTCCAAGATGTTATAATAATGCAATTCAAAGCAGGCAAACAGCCTAGTTGTAAAAAGCTTTATTGCACATTTTCACATTTAAGGCTTTTTTTTACTGCTGATGAAGCAAGCAATCACTTTGTAAATAAATATAATAAAACGTTATATTCGTGTGACCAAATGCTTGCCTAATGTGCTCTTAATCATTACATTAAGTCACTTACAGAATTTCTTTTTCAATAAAGTTTATTAAAAAAATGTTGGGGTTCAGGAGAAAAGCACCAGACACCAGAAAAACAGAAAGTTATTTAAGGGCAGATAAGGTTAACATGACTTCATGACAAAAAAAAAACTGATATTGGTTACTTGTTTTTGGGAACAGAAGCAACATTATGATTTTTTTCATCAAATACTATTTTTTTAAATTACTTTTCAAATATATACATTTTTTAAAAAATATGCCCTCTAATGATAAGCATAAAACAATAAATCGTATGACAAGGAATAAAGTAAAAAAAATAGTATGATTCTATTGCCTGACTGGTGTTCATTTCCTGGGAGTATCAAATGCTGTCAAATCTGAGGGTCTCTGATATTGTTTTGTGACATGCTGGGGACACCAAAATACTAGCAACAACAAATAACCCTTAATCAAATGTTGAAAAAATGTATAAAGCTTTTTCCTTTACAATTGGCTGTAAACATGTGAGACAGTCATCTGCTTCATGGAAGACAGCTAGAGATTAAACTACTTTTAATACAACATCCAGGACACACCGTAACCATAGGGGCACCAGGGCTCCCCATCTACTTCAGTGATGAATCTTAACCTAGACCTAAATAAAAAAATACCCATACCTGAATTTTAAGGGGAAAGAGAGATGCTGTGGCTGAATATGTGTCTTGTGGAAACATTCAGGGAGATTGGCCTGGTCCCTCCCCCAGAGGTAGAAGTTGGTGGTAGCTATTAATGCTGCAATCCATATTGTTACACCCTTGTAAATAAACTGGGAGCTCCTTAGACTCAGTGCCCCAAGATTAACAAATCGAAAAACCTGTGTATTATAATGGACTAGATACTCTTTATTCAGTTTCTACTCTATAAGGATGATATTAAAATTTTTCAAAACTACAGATGTGGGCAGGAAGCATTCCTCTGAAATCTTCCAACCTGATAATTCTGTCATGCTGCCAAATGGTGAGGTATGATTCATCACTTTACTTAAAATCTTTTGACAGTGGACTAACATATATATTAAGATTACAGTTTTTCATGTCCTTTTATTGCTTTGCTGAAAATGACTTATTGTTTCTCCCACATTCCCAGGGGCATTTAAGCATTTGGCTAACATATACTGATAATTTCAAGTTATAGAAAGTGGCGATGCATCTCCTCCATATTAGTATTCATGCATATAAGCTTCTCAGACACATACAAACATATAAAACTTGCACACCAAACTCCTAAAAGTCCCCAATGAACATACAGGTATTGGAATGAAAAATGTCAGATACATGTTATAATATAAACAGTAATATATGTTAAGCAAAAAATGTAACATATACCAGAAGAAAGTAAGTCTGGTTTTAAGAGGGAAAGGCTGATTGGAGCAGGGTAGCATGGAGGGAATGGATATGATGGGCTAAGTGAGGATCAAATATAAGAAATGTACAAGACTATTACAGATTAATTCAGCTGCCAAATGCCCACATACTCAGGATCAAAGAATTAAGTTATCTGGCATCCTCCCTACCCCCTTCCTTACCTAATGGGTAGGGGAGGAACAGATTGTGGCAGACAGGGCAGCAGAATATGGTTACTATACAGATAAGATACCTGACCTATGAACTAGTACCAGCAGGCAACTTGCCATAAGGGGCGGGATTAGTATATAAAATAGGACTTACTTCCCCCAAATCATCATTGTCAGGAGCTGCCATTGCTGAAAGTTCACAGGAGTTCAATTTGAAGTGCAAGTCCAACCAGTGCAAAGCGATGGATGTACTCATTTCCAAAATAAAGGAAATTGAAAATGTGCTTTTTGGTTCAGCAGTTAAACCAGAACCTTCTTCTCTGAAGTGTAGTGCCAATTTAGTGGAAGTGCAACAGTCTTGGGACATCCTTTTTGGTTTTGCCCTTTGATTCTAGTAAAAGAAAATAATGCCACAGCATGACAGTCTAGAACATTGTCTAGAATATAGTTTGTGGAAAGCTCGGTTGTGTTTTAGTATTACATTTATCTGATACACTTTAAAAAGTATATTAAAACAAAAGGTTCCTAAGTTTACTTTGACTGGCCGTCAGGAAGACACTAATATGGATTGGCACATTGAGTATTAGCCAGGCTATACTGCACAACACCATTGCCCAACCTCGACAATGCTCTTCTGACTGAATGAATGCAAATTACTGAAGCCGAATTGACGGTCTCCACAAAAAAGTGGTGGCAACATGGATCAACATGGGTGTAATGTTCTGGTTTCCACAATGTATTGTGTATAGTGTATATTTAAATGATGCTTCTGTTTCATATATAAGTTAAACTATAAAGTCTTTCATGATGAATAGTGATGAGCGAGCACTAAAAAGTTCGAGTTCGAGTAGAACCTTGAACTTTGAGAAGTTCAGTTCAAGGTTTGGGTCGAACTGAACTCCGAACCCCATTAAAGTCAATGGGAGATGTCTAGCAGCCGTAGAAGACTTAGCGCTGCAGCAATATCTGCTGATATTGTTGCAGAGCTAAGGTTCCCTACACTGGGGGTCACAGGACCCCCACACCTCCCCCACCATCCCCACACAGAGGAGGAAGAGGGGAAGAGGGAAGGGGAAGAGGAGTGGCTCCCAGGGAACTGCTCCTAGATGTACTGATCCTCCTACCCTGCCTAGCGCTGGGGCAGGGTAAGGGGTAGGGGTCTCAGGGACCCCTTGTTTTTATTTTTTTAGACCCCCCTACTCCACAGGGACACAGAGGGGCAGGGGGGAGAGTGCAGGGAAGCGGCTCCCAGGGAACTGCTTCTTGCACTTAGCGATTCCCCTCACTTAGCGCTGGGCTAAGTGAGGGTGATACTGGGAGGAGCTGTGGGGGTCCAAGGGACCCCTGCCAGCTCGTATTTGTATAATTTAGGTTAATTATTTCCATAGTACTATTAACAGAAGTGCTATGGAAATAACTGGGTTTTAAATCATTAACCGCTTACTTGCCGGTTAATGATTTTTAAATAGAGCTTGATGGGGACTTATGCTGGGGGAGATTGGGGGGGTTGGAGGGAGGTGTGGGGGTCCCAGGGACCCCTGCTAGATGGGGTTTACATGGTTTATAGTAATTATTTCCATAGCGCTTCTGTAATATTAGCGCTAACGAAATAATTGGGTTTTAAATCATAACCGCTTACTTGCCGGTTAATGATTTTAATAACGCTTGATGGGGGCTGATACTGGGTGGGATCGGGAGATGTGTGGGGGTGGTGGGGGAGGTGTGGGGGTCCTGTGGACCCCCAGTGTAGGGAAGCGGCTGAAAATGGCCCCGGACCCCCGAGTCGAACCTCGAACTTGCAGCAAAAAGTTTGGTTCAGCTTGGGTTAGGAAAAAAGGTAAAGTTCGTGTCGAACTAACCTTTTTCTGAACGGTTTGCTCAACACTAATGATGAACTCTAAATAAAGAGGTTACTCTTAGCTTAGTGCAGAAGAGAATTACTTACAAGCGAAGTCTGACAGCTAATAACATACATTTTCTTATGTTTATATACAGTTGACACAGTCGTAATGTTCATAGGAAGATTAGAACTATCCATCTCTATCTAAAGCCATGCTTGCTCTATTCCCATAGCCAGTATTTGCAATTAAAAGAAATTCCTTTGAATGAGGAGCTATTTTATTTTTAATTCATATTCAATACTCGTATATTAATATTATGGGGAGTATAAAAGTGTGATTATGAATATTTGAGGAGCACCGAGATAATATTCCATATTTATTTAGTACTGTTACATATTTTATTTTCCAACTCTTTCTAGTTTCTACACAGCATAAGAATGACATTAACTGAACTATATTGCATTTTTATAGAGGTATGAGCCTACCCTAAGGCATATTTCTAAAAAGCTAATATTAGCATACTGAAACTTTTCATTTTTTTTTAACGTAGCGTTGGTGAAATATCTAACATTTTCCCTCATAACATTACATATGCTAAAAAAAAAACAAAAAACAAAAAACAAAAAAACAAATAAAACTGAAATAAAAGTTTAATGATTTGGGCAGGAATTATATCTCATAAGCACCCTTGCAGGGATGATTATCATTTTTTTAGTATGAGCATTCACATCAAGAGATTCAGCTACACCATTTAAATGACCCAATATCAGAAACAAAATGTGATGTACACACATCTTCTTCAAAACAGCATAGTGGGATCTTTATACACAGACTTCAGAAAAAAATGTTGATGTGTTGTGTGTGTATTTATATATATACAGTGTATAAGGTAGGATAGAGAGGTTGTGTTAGTTCACAGATACAAACAAATTGAGTATTGCATTACTTGGTGATACCTTTTTTATTTGGACCAACAGTCAGTTTAGATAGACAAGCTTTCGAGAGATCTGTCCTCCCTTTATCAAGTCTCAAGCAACACTAAAGTGGACCTATCACCTCCAAACAACTTTAGCTTATAAAATAGAGACAGTCTATAGGAAAATTTTTGTAATACACTTCCATTAAAAAAAATGTACCTGTCTCTGTCTTTTTATTCATTCTCTCTGCCTGCCAATTCGACACTGCAGGCTGTGTCGGATAGAAAGGCTGTAGGAGGAGGCTTGGCTTACTTGATTGACAAGTAAGCCCTCCTACTAGCCTTCCTTCCTGTGTCAGCCTTCCTGTGTGCAGAGACAGTCTTTGCAGGGGTACTCGCGATCGGGGGGGGCATCCGCGGGTGGGAGGGCACCCGCTGGTGGGTGGGGGACACCCACGAGTGGAGTTTGACCCCATGAGTGGAGATTGCCCCAATACATCAGGAAGTCAAGAAGTCAGGAAGTCAGGCCTTAGGGGGCGTGTCTATTGTAGTTGATTGGCAGGTTGGACACAAG
>JAKJJM010004107.1:0-11053 GCA_021901965.1 Pipa carvalhoi
GCGCTCTACTGCTTCCGGTCCTTAATATGAGCCAACGCAGCGCTGCGCTCTACTGCTTCCGGTCCTTAATGTGAGCCAACGTGGCGCTGCGCTCTACTGCTTCTGGTCCTTAACGTGAAACAAAGGACTTGAGCTGCAAAACAGTAAGCCCCAAGGAATCTAATGTACTTGTGTTGCCATCCGCAGCAAAGGTCAAAATCACTGGGTTTTATTGTTAATGTAGAAAAATGAATTATTATGGATATATGACACAGAACGCATGTTGATTGGTATGTCATTGCCAACTATAGAGGAAATAGATCTAGGAGTTTTTCATTTCAAAAGACTTACAGGGGGGCAAACAGTGTAGTGTATGAGTGGGAAAGCTAACCAAATGTGAAGCTGTATAAGAGGAATTAAAGTAGAAAGAGGGAAGTAAAGGAAGGAAGCCATTATGCAGGACACTAGTGAGACTGCACTTGTAATCTCGTGGTCGGTTATAAGGCCCCTTCTACAGGGAATTATTAATAAATTAGAAACTCTTCACAGGAAGGCAACTAAAAAGGTGCAAGGATCTAATAATTAATCTCTAAGCACCGCCCCTTCTGGGCCACAATGAATAGGTAAATTCCTGGAAATTGAGGCAAAACTTCAAAATGTTTGAAGAAAAATAAAACTGGGGTCACACTGGAGCTGGAAAATAGTCCCCAGTGTTTACTGTGGGATAATCCACACAGGTTATTATGTATTGCAAAAGAGACAATAATGAGGGATGAAAGCCACAAAATGACATAAAGTGTCACTAAGAGAAACCAGGAAGACATCAGAATGTATTGGATGAATGTTAGAATCATTTTAGACGGGTTTGTTTACTTAACAGGTTAAAGATGGCCACAACCGTTACAAAGCAATCAAGCTCAAAATAATACTAATCAGAAGTTCAACTTCAAAGATTTTTGCCAGTTCTATGGAGAAATAACTGCCATGCCAATAACAAACGGGATTTTTTATTGTATCTCTGCTCCTTTAAATGGATACCCACAAGAACTATATATTTTAGCAACAAATCAGCCAAATATTAATCATGTATGTATGTATGTATGTATAATTTTATTTACAAAGCGCCACAGATTTACGCAGTGCTGTACAATTCAGCAATACAAATATAGTACAGACATGGGAAAAGTGCAATACACAATACAAGTATAATATCACAAGGATACTTCACTTTAAGTGCCGGGTTGTGGTTGACACAAAAGGTTGCAGGTCCCTGCCCTGTAGAGCTTACAATCTAAAGGGAGGAAGACTTACATACACAGATAGAATGGTAATAAGAGCTGTAACAATGTGCTGAAACACTGGTCAATAAATACATATAATAAGTATAAATAATTAAGGATAAAATAAAATATGTACATAAATGTCAGTGCTAGTGCTCCATAAGGTAGGATTTCAGTTTGGTTTTAAAAGTACAGAGGGAATGTTCCTGGCGAAGGTAAAGGGGTAAAGTATTCCAGATGTGGGGGGCAGAGAGAGAAAAGGGTTTAATGCTAGAAAGGGCAGTACTGGTGTGTGGCATGCAAAGCTGGTTGCCTTGGGAGGAACACAGTTGACATTCAGAAATGTATGGGCATACGAATGAGATGAGATATATTTAGCATGTTCCACATAAGGCAGAATCCTAACGATATTTCTGTAATGTAACAAAGATTTCCAGATTAACATGTACCATTGGTGTCTGTATGCAGGGAGGAGACCTGAGGAAAGATCCATTTGAAGAGAGCGGCTTGCGCCTTAGTCCCACGGCAGCCGAAGCAAAGGAAAAAGCAAGGGCTAAACGAGCTAACAAGCGTGCGCCGCAGATGGACTGGAACAAAAAGCACGAAATATTCAGCAACTTTTAAACCTTCGAACCACCTCCGTAAATACCTGAGGAGTGGCGGGAAGAAGCAGTCACAGACCTATTTCTGCATCCATGGAATTAACAGGAGTCGCAGCTCCAATCATAACTAACAAAGAGATCAACGTTTCTATTTGTTTAACCATTTCACTTGCATTTCAAGCCAACGTTATTATATATATTTTTTTTAAAGACTTAAACCTTTTCCGTACTAAAAGGCATTCCTTTGAACGCTTCTGCGATCGACGGGTCTTTTTTTTCAGTTTTCTCCAACAGCAGTAAATACAAAAAAAAAAAAAGAAATGAATTTAAACTCCCAGCAGTTCTCATAATCCCAAATCTTTTTACCGTGGAGAATTTGGATTGGAGTTAAAAACACAAGAAGAATGGATTTTTGAATGAGAGGTTGTAGTATAAGGAAGTGTTACACTGACCACCTAATGAATGTGTTACCTATATGGCTCTCACGTACAAAAACAGAAGTATATACAACTGCATTTTTATTTTATTCCCATGGCTGTTTACAAGAACCATTTCCTCTATCACTCACTGCCACAAACCTATAGGGGGTTATTGACTAAAGTGCAGATTGTCTTATAAAGGTGTGAATTCGGGCAGTGCGGTGGCTCAGTAGTTAACACTGGGTTCAATTCCACCCTGGACTTCATCTGCATGGAGTTTGTATGTTCTCCCCGCACCTGTGTGAGTTTCCTCTGGGCACTCCGGTTTCCTCCCACAATTAAAAAACATACATCTGTGTATCTGTCTGTGTGTGTGTGTGTGTGTGTGTGTGTGTGTGACTGAATAGAGAAAACTAGATTGTAAGCTCCACAGGGCAGGGACTGAAGTGAATGATGAATCTCTGTACAGCGCTGTGTAATATGTCAGCGCTATATAAATACAATCCAATACAAAAAAAAAAAACCTACCCATATTTAGGTATTCAGAAAACTCTGCTATGTGGCCTAACTCGCCAGCCAAAGACTGTCGCAGCTGCGACTTTACTATGAGAATATTTTCGTGGTTGCAGATTTGCTGTGAGAATCCGCTGTTTGAGAATTTGACAGTCGAATTCTCACTTTAGTCAATAACCCACTTCGTGTTAGACATGGGTGAGCTGGATTAGTTGCAGCACTATTGCACAGTCAGACTCCAACAGAGGTTCCCAGCATTCCCACCTGGCCAGCCGAGGATGAGCATGGAATCCTATTTCTAATTGGAAGAATCTGCACATTACACTGCTCTTCGTTAGGACAACTGGAGATATGGTAGAATTTATTTAACCTGTTGAGTATGGTATAGTAGGAATGATGAATGATTTTTGTGTTTTATTAAAAAAAAAAAAAAGTTGACAGCTTAACAATAGGGAAAATAATTCTTAAAAATAAATTAATTCTTTTAAATCTCTCTTTACGGAATTAAAAAGTAGGTTGAAAATAGGTTATTTACGGTGTTCCTCATATCTAAGCGTGCCATTCCGGATTCACCAACATCGCTACATTATTTAACATCTGGTGTAGCTAGACAGAGCGAATTCCATAAATATTTCTTCCACTCCAGTAACCATAGAAGTCTATCAGTAGTTTGACTGGGTTGTTGCCATTAAAATGAGCGATATCATCTGATACGGATAGCTGCTATGAGTTACTGGACTGTGGCAAACCTTTCCCTTGTAACCCATAAGCCTCCTTGGCTGTAGATGAATTTATCTTATTGGATTACCGAAACATTTTATATCGAACGAGGGGAAGAAACACTGTTACTCTGGATATAGCTAGAGGACAGACCCGTTACCAGTCCTGTTTTTAGGTAGCGTTTCGACACCCTGCGTAGCCGTTGCCTAATCAGCAGGTGGGTGGCAGGGCATTTTTGGGAAGGGGAAAGCCGACTAATGTCACCCTGAGTGATTTATACCTCTGAACCAGCCCTGCCTATTCTGTTTGCACATGTCTGGCTAAACACAAATGTGCCGAAAGTGCTAGAATTTCAGCCACATGCCTATAAGTCTGCGGTGCTGAACCCTAGAGACCCAGCCTGGTATCAAATCATTGAAATAAAGTATATGTCTGGGCTGTAGTAGCAGTGTGCTTCATTTTATTGAGGCATCTTCACAAACACACATATGGGTGGGGTAGCCAGCAGCCGTGCTACGCAGCCACATAAATTTAGGAAGCCTGTGACTGAATTGGTATCAAATCACACAGGAACTGAAAAGGAAGGAGCGTACATGCAGGATGACTATTAGGGTGCATCGCCCATTTATTCCTACCAGAGCAGAGGTACAGTTGAACTTTTGGGGGGTCCGATCCTGTCAAACAAAGGTTTTACCCCCCAAAACGTTTGAGCTTCATCATCGCGTCGTTCTAATAATGAAATTCAGAAAGTATGAACCTTTAGGATGCATAGACTCTGTGACACACCACCATTTGGTAGGCATGTTCCCACATTTAAAGGCATGATACAAAAATGTAATGGATTTTAGGAACTATAGGAGGTATTGTAGTTGCTGTTGAGTAGGTTAAATAATGTGCTGTAAAACTATTTACCTCACACAGTTCCTTTCACTTCTTTTGTACCAATGGTAGAACATATATTCCCGTAGGTATCTTTATTTTAGCGGTAAACCACCTGCAGGCTTATTTTCAAGAGGCGCCGCCAGATGGTACTATACAAGCGCCTGAGGCATTTTGCCACACTCAAAAGGACTGGTGTGCGAGTGGCCTAATACAACCTAAAGTGAATAAAATCATTTCGATGTTCTTGTGTAATACTAGCAAGATAAATGGTTTGGGTAGATGGTTCTTAGCTCTGGATAGGCCACTGAGTATCTTGGGTAAATTTCAGCTGGATTTGCTGGATGACAAAGGGATCTTGATATTGTCCAAAAGAAATAAACAAAAATTGTCATTTGGACACGGCAAAAAATCCAGAAAGCCAAGTTTTCCATTGCCTTCAGGAGGAACAGCAAAGTCACCAAAATACTTATTTTCCAGTTGATGATTCATATCTTTTTTTTTTTTTAGTTCATTTTACAGACGACACTCCTTTCTCACCTCCTTCCCTACAGGAGTAAGTGTGGAGTAGCAGAAAGCTCTTGGCTAAGAGTACTTGAGCTTGGGATTAAAAGTGAGAGGACCTTTCTGCATACTGTATATAAAACTAAAAAGCCACTGTGTATTACAATCCAATTGAAACATCACTCCAGCTTTCAATGAACAGAGACCATCACCTTTGGGTAGATTTTACTGTTCCTTTAAATGCCAATGAAAAACTATTGTTTTATTTCTACTTTACCTTGTTCCCAGAATCCTACATTTTAGCCTCGCATGGGAAAAAAAACAAACAGCAGCGTTTGCTGTTTGTTGGGGGAAGGAAGGTTAGACCGTGCTTTATTCAAATTAATAATATTGCATGTCGAAACAGTCCCTTTGGGCTTACATTCCTCACTACAGGCCAAAACCGCTAACTCGTGCTTCAGACTGATGCACAGATGCTTTTGGTTAAAGAGCAAAATAATATAAAAGTCAAGAGTGAATCTGATTGAGACTTGGCCCCCAAACACTGGGAATAAATACTTATTCTGTGTCCAGCCTGCTTTGTTCTGACTGTGACTTCACAAAGAGTGCACTGGACACCTCCGTTTAATAAGGGACCAATGCAATGCTGGAGGGAAGCAGAACTCTAGAATGTGGTTTTAAGTTATAAATTGCACAGTCTGGTAATGAAACGGACGTTTCTGTGAGCATAGCTCTGTTAGACGTGAGAGACTGGATAAAATCTAATCTCAGATTACCATCCCTCCTTTCCAGACGGAGAAGTGATAAATGCAGCACTTGTAAACACCATTTTTATACAGTTGTAAGTCCAAGAATTGGAAATAGAATGATTAGCAGATAGAAAAATTCCCTAAACATCTGTTTATTTGGTCCTTAACCCTGATGCCAGTGGTTTAATTTATGCAGATTCATTGTTTTAAATAATAACTCCTTATTATGGCTATGAAGCAGTTCTGGAAATCCAGAAAGGAAGTCGTGCAGAAATGCCCATCCTGTGGTTTAAAGGGGATGTGTGTGTTGACAAATCAAACAGCGCTGCCTGCTATTTCGCCAAAAAATTCATAGTCTGGCGATCAAGCAGGCAGCGCTAAGTTTCATTTAATATGTAACAGAAAATGTGCATCTTTTTAAATATAATAAATGACAAAGTTACAACATAAGGAAAAAAAAAAGGTTTTTACCTGGTGATTTAATTGGTAAACATAGTGATCTACCTCCTGTAGTTCTGTTGGTGAGAATTATTATTTTGACCATTTTTATAGCAATAATGTTCACCAGTCTGTAGACGTACTAGATTCCGTATGCTCCTCCTTGGTGGCTAAGTCAAGCGAGCATCTTATAATTGATCTTTTTTTAATCAGTTTCTTGGAAAAGTTTAGAGAAGACTGTAAAATGAAAAGTAGCCTGGATATAGGAAAACAAAGATTATTTACATTGTCAGGAGATCATCATGTAGCAGAAATCTTTTTTGCGCTAACCCAATTGCTGAGGACTTTTCGTTTTACTGACAAAAACTATTTTTCGTGTGTTTTTAGTAGCTCGAGGAGGAGAATATAGGAGGTCAGTAGCACTAAAACAATATAGTTTTGTATTATTCAGGATGGGACATGTTGCGTTTGCTTGTAGTAGAAAGCAGATGATGCCCATTTCAGTAGAGCTGGGGATGCTGTTTGAAAATCATTAGAAGTGTTCATGGGTTTCAGAAGTTATACGATTAATAACTTATTCTGTTTCAGGAATAAATGAATTTATTGAAGGTATACTTGTTATTTGCAGAGAAACATTAATCTCTGTGGCCTGAGGTCAGCCATAAAATGGCAGTATCTCAGTAGATGCACATGGGTTCTAAGTAAGTGGTAATTTGTTGAAAATCAGAATGTATTACTGAATGATGTGATTCTCCTAAAGATTCTTTTTTTTTACCACATTTTAAAATCAAGCTTTATAAATGCAAATTTTAAACAGAGGAACTGATTAAGATACCCTGGTTGATTTTGCGAGGACCAACAACCGTACCTTAATTCACAGACAGCAAACACACCTTTGTTCACCAGCTGTTCTAAACATGAGCGCTTGTGGAGGACCAAGCCTGGACTAAACCAGTGTAGCTTAAAGACAATACCATGGTGAGGACTTACAGGACCTGTGGAAGAATAACAATATATGGAGAAAGACTGTTCAGCCCTGGGGAATATTTTTTTTAGCATGGACCTTATGAATTAAGGAATAGACTTGACTGGATTTTAGCTCTCTGTCTTTACATGGCCACAATGCTGCTGACTGGCTTGGAAAAAGGTTTATTTTGTATATTAAAAATTCTTATATAAGGCCCCAGTTATGCAGACAGTTATTTCAGACATACATTTAAGAAAAAAAAAAACCATGTAAACGGCTATGTGTTTAATAAAATACTACTTCTATATAAATGTGTGCATTGCATTGACTTGTAGGACGCTGGAACCATAAAGACTGGTATGAGTAAGGAACTCGGCAGAGCTTGTCTTCATTTGTATTGCAAGGTAAAGAAAAGATCTGTTCTCTGAAACTAGGGAGAATCTTTGTTATTGTATTTTCATTGCATAATGAAGGATATTTACAAATGTGGAAATGTTTTTTGGCTAGTTAAAGCTGAAGAAACAGCCTATTTATATCGATAACATTGTTTTCACCTATTTAAAAAGTCGTTCCAAGCAAATTTTATCGCCCCCAATTACCCAGTATTAGACTGGATAAATGGCACTGTCCGTACGGGGAAAGGAGCGTTGATAACTAAGAACAGGCAAAAATCAAACTTACAGAATTGTCCGTTTCAGCTCTGTGTGTACAAAACAACAAACAATGGCGGATGTACACTGTAAAAACCACATTAATCCAATTACAGATGGGAAACAATGGCTAAGTGTGAATAGAATCAAAAAAGTTCAACCAAAAAAATTGTATATGAGCTCTAAGAACCTTATGGTTTACGTCCATAAGTCCTAAAAGCACAACAATCAGTTATTTCTAAACCTTATTAATTTTGAAAGATTCCTTTATTAACTAGCTAGATAACAATGGATTAGTGCTTATTAATTGTGGGTCGTAGATTTACGAATGGATTGACATGTTCCACAAGTAAGTACAGACCTGTATGCCTCACTACTATTGGAGTTTAGATTTGTTTGGCAACATCTGTTTTCCATATCTTGTGTCCTTTAATGAGGAAGTATGAAGAAACCTGGAAAGAGGGATGTCAGTGAATAAAATATATAGAGGATGATTCATCAACAGGGTCAATTGTTTACAGATGTCTAGTAACCAATCAGAATTGGTCTTTCAGAATTCTAGTTTCCTTATACCAGTGAATGCTAAGAGCTGAATGTTGCTATGGGTTAGTAGACCTCTAAAAAGATTGCCCGGTTGATGAATTCCTTTGATAATGTTTGGACTTTGCTAAGTGCTTGACACTATCCCATACAAACTCCTCTAGTGTAAACTAAAGTCCATTGAGTCCGTTTAGAGCAGTGGTTCTCAAAAGTTTTTATTGCAGCGACCCTTTAGTAGTGCTGTTTGCATAAACTCTAGAACAGGAGTGGGCAATTAATTTTCCCATGGGGCCACATGAGAAATTGGAATGGTTTTAGAGGGCCAGAGTAATATACAGCAATTGACCACGCCTCGTCTCCCTGTCACTTCCAGATCATCATGCGTCCTACTCGGGAACTCAGAAACCTATCCTGTGTGCGGTCTGCTCTTGCCGGCTTATAAGGATCGGGGCCGAACACTGCACTCACTACAGCTGTTCTCCTCGGTCCTCAGGGGACCACGTGGGCCGGATGTAGCCCGCGGTCTGTACAATGCCCAGGTCTGCTCTAGAATATATTCCATCAAGCCATTGGCTCTACAAGGAAAACTAAACATGATACACATACCATATGTTAACAGTGCCAGATATGCACATTTCACTTCATCTGCATGGAGTTTGTATGTTCTCCTCGCACCTGCGTGGGTTGCCTCCAGGGAACTCCGGTTTCCTCCCACATTCCAAACACATACATCTGTGTGTGTCTGACTTAAACTAGATTGTAAGCTCCACGGGGCAGGGAGTGAAGTAAATGATGAATCTGTGTAAAGCGCTGCGTAATATATCAGCACTATATAAATACAATAGCAAATACCAAAAATCAGAAGAGGGATATTAGTAAGGTGTAATCTTAAGAAAAGGAACCCGTTATTCCAATATTCAGACATTTTAAAGAGGTGTGCCATAAGAAAGGCAGCAAGTAACTGAGGATGCAGAGGGAGAGATTTCATTATAAATGACGGAGGAGAATACCATTTTGGATGATCTCGATACCCTAAGAATGAGAAGCTTTAATGAAGATCTCAGTGTCGAATGGTGAGTTGGGAGGATTAGGCTTATATTGGCGATAAGGGATTTTGTAACATGTTTTCCTTAAAGGGTCACTAAACTCTGGACAGCATATTTTTGTAGGGCTTGTGCTGCACATTTGCATGAACCTAACATGCCGCTCTGGACTGCCAAGTGCCTCACTTTTATCTAGGAGCTAGTACAACTTTGTGCTCCTCACACCTCTGGTCAGAGTGACCAGTGGGGTTACAGGGGGTACTTGCTGCTTGGCAAACCAGGGGGACCCGGCTAGATAGATAGTCAAAAGTAACTGTGCGAGTAATGACAAATAAAGATTATTGATTGGTTACTGGGTGCTGATCAGGGTAAGCAGGCAATTTGCATTGTAACTAGGGCCTGTATAAACATATTTAGTGGCCCCATTTGTCAGGTTGTGGGGACCCCATGATTTCTGATGGAGGCTCCGCCACTGGTGTCCTGGGCACAGAAAACAGACAATCACAGCATCTGCTTACAGACTGAACAGCTTGCATTTATTCCACAGTGCAGGGTGCAATAACATAACAGTCTTGCTGCACGGGGGGAGATTTTAGGCAAAATAAAATAATGATGAAAGTAATAGCAGCAAAATAAAAAGGAGAAAACAATAAAAATGAGTTAGAAAAATGTTTGCACTGGGATGGATTATGATTTCTCAAATAACGATTTTTAATTTCTATCGTCTTAAAAAAAAAAAAAAAACCCACACCACCAAAGAATTAAATATTCTTTTATGGATTACCATGGTAGTTATTTCAGTACAGCACCTGTAAAAACTTTATCTCTGAATTTGAATTCATGGACTGTATTACTTTCTGGTTGTTTATATCTTTACTGATATCAGCCATGCTGTTAAACAGACCTCACCGGTCCCATTGTTTTATAATTGTCGGGGGCAGTAAAGAAGCAGGGAAACTGTTTACATTTTTGCAGCCTTAGCGGAATGCTTTTAGTAATTGCTGAATGACAACACTCCTTAGCCAATAGTTTCTGCAAAGCGACAGCAGAAAATTAATTTTAATACCGAACTCCCATCTACATACTGTTATTTTATTTTAATTATCAAAACATTTCTTTTTTTTGGTAGAAAAACAGCACAGGACAAAAACGATACTTCCCAAAGCTGAAGAAATTAGCCAAATACAAATGCTGCAGAAACAAGTACAACCAAAAAAAGGCAGGCACGTTTATAAAACCTGTGCCCATACCATACGTTTGTGATGGAAACCTAGGCCAGTGAGAAATGAATTTTGATAGGTCAGTTTTTCATACAGTGGTTATGCTCACCACCACCTAAATTTCCATAGTCAGTGTCTATTAATCCGTGCTCCACCTCCATGCTCAGTTTTACCTCTGCTTCTTTGTTGCCCCTGGACAGATGGATCTGTTCAGGCAGTCCGTGCACTGGGGTGACACAGGAAGACACACTTGCTGTCCAAATCCAACTAGCAGCAAATTTATCTCACTCCAGAGATCCCTGTGGAGAACAGTATAAATGAGGCAACAGCTGAAATTATCAGGTAGAAGTACATTATAGTGTATACACAAACCTTCCAATAGAATGACACTATGCTAGAATGACAATACTGCAGTACTCACCGTTCCAATAGAATGACACTATGCAAGAATGACAATACTGCAGTACTTCCCTTTCCAGTGAATGACACTATGCAAGAATGACAATACTGCAGTACTTCCCTTTCCAGTGAATGACACTATGCTAGAATG
>JAKJJM010004119.1:0-10825 GCA_021901965.1 Pipa carvalhoi
TCCTTAAAGGTGTTACATAAAGGAATTGGCCAGATTCCAAATACATAACCCAATAAGGAGACTAGAAATTTAATTCCCATCTATAAAACCTGGCATTAAGTCAAAGAGAAGCACATCTAAACTCCTTAATACATATGGTTTCACTGATAAGAAATGTCCCTTTAGTGTTAAAAGGAAACTCCCTTGATCTTAATGTCCTAATCTTCTAAATGTCTAAATAAATGAATCTTCAAAACAACTAGTTACATAAAGCATTTAAAGTTATGCAACTGTAATTAAAATAAAAGCAAATTAAAATGGCGGTTTAATCAAAACAGCAATTAAAATGGCGGTCTAGGTTGCCATTAACCTTGGCAACCTAAATGCCACAATCCCTATTCTAACATCCCCACCATCTGTCTTAATGCACACAGCAAACACAAATTTAAAATGGCGGTCTAGGTTGCCATTAAAATATTAGCATTACACATGGTCTAATATTTATATTCATAAAAATGTGATTAAAACCCCTTTGTTTACAATGTATGCATATACACAGAATAGGAGTACGTAAGTTACAGGGAGTTTACTACATTCTTCTATGTTTTGGCAATATTTTTTTAATGTGTCTGATGAGCCAATGATGGGCAAAGCACTGCACACAAGCAGTAAATGTAAATGATAATACTAATTAATGAATTGTTTGCTCAGAGTGATTGTGGATGTACCTTTTAATATGATAGAAGATGTCAGTGTTTAGTACTGTATTAATGTTTACCTGATGTCAGCTGTTACATCAGAAATGATGCATTTGATTTTTATGAATGAAATCATCTGGAAAACCTTGTGTTTAGTGCCCATTTAATGCTCATGAATAGATGCTAACTTAGTCTTAGAAACAATAATCAAGGTGTTTGCTACTTCTGGCTTTCAGTTATTACACAAAGGAAGAAATAACCTTGTAGTACATAGTATCACTTTTACCTTTAAATCTAGAGCTAATCATACAAATGTGTGTGTAGACAGGTGGTCAATTATTTATTTCCCCATAGCTAACTGTCCACTGTCTACTAAGTGCTGGAACTTCCTTTAATGTGTTTGGGACTTCCTCTAGTGTCCAATGTTATCATAACATTCTTCTGTGGAATTACTTTAACATGCAGTGTTATAGCCTTCTGTATTTTGTGATGTAACTGATTTAGGTGCACCCCATCTGATATAAACCTAGATAGCAGGGCTGTGGAGTCGGTAAGCCAAAGCCCCGACTCAGACTCCTCAATTTCCCCTAACTCTGACTCCGACTCCCAACTCTCAACTCCCCCAAAATGAGCACCGACTCCGACTCCACAGCCCTGTCAGAGCTGTGGAGTCCGTAAGCCAAAGCCCCGACTCCAACTCCTCAATTTCCCCTAGATCCCGACTCCAACTCCTCGACTCCGACTCCACAGCCCTGCTAGATAGGGGGTGGGCCCTTGACCTTTGACCACATGTTGCAGCAACAGCAGGACCTCTACCCTCTTTGTAAGGATCCTGGAAGAAGATTCCACAAAGGGATAAAGTACAGATTAGATCCCAATTTCTAGATCACCTTTAGTGGTGAGAGTCTTCAGGATAGGCTATCTACCTGGGTAGCCCAATACCCCAACAGGATGTTTAGTTGGCCTATATGCCTGGTGTATCCTGGCCAATAGGATGGATACACCGTGTGGAGATTCACAATGGTAGGCTTAAGGACCAGGGATTAGCCTTAAAGGAGAAGACAATCTCTGAGATGTCTATCCAGTAATGGGAGCTGCCAGAACCTTCCTAGGATCCACATTGTGGTTGTAAATATTTGTCCTCCTGGGGGTAACTATACATTGAAACTGTTCTTTATTGAAGTGTGCCTTCTATATGATTGTGCTGTAGTTGGATGCGTAAACCATTAAGTACTACTTTGCCTTTAACCTGTTCCTGTTTAATAAATGTGTGTGTCTGTTCATGCAAAAGAACCACCCTGTTACTTTATTAATTGGAATAAGTGTACCACACATATAAAATGCTGTTTTGCTACATCTGTACCCCTCCATCAAATAATCGAGGCCTGCACCTTGAGGTCTGTGTTGCTGCTAGCCTGGTTTGAAACGCTAATGCAGAGTTAATGGCAGCATACTAACTATAACATTACATGTGCATAGGTCTGTAATCAGAGACAGTGTAACAGTTATTTTGCTGTATTGTTAAATTAGTAAATTATGGGCGGAAATGAAACCAAATATCTACCGTACATAATGCATTCATATGTTCACTTGGAAATAACAATTCTTATGTGTAGGGTAGCAAAACATAAATGGGGCTTGCAGAAGGCTAGTACACTTGATATCATTAAAACTTATGTTGCCTGGGAGTCTGGAATACAGAGAAAATTATAAGGATTATGCATGAGACAAATCTGTGTTATAAAAAAAAATACATGGACTTCATAGCTCTTTGTCTTAAAATCTCATTTGTATATGATGATATTACAAGGATTTTTGCTGTCTTGTTCTATAATCTATTATTTTACTTTGCAACAGGATTTGATTTTCTATTTAACCTTTATCTTAAATTATGAGTCGACATTGTAGCTTAAACACTGCATTAAGAACGTAGTGGCCAATTCTCTGCATGCATATAAAAAATGTCACTGGGCCAGCATGGAAGATTCTGCATTAGAGGATCTGTGTAAGGGAGGGTATGAGTAATGTAGGGAATACTAATAGAATTTCAGAGACAAAACAACAGATACACCAGTAGAATAAAAATGTGCTAAATTGATTCAAGGCATCTGCTTGAAATGCACAGATGATTCTGTATTATATGCAGAATGAATGAGTTAATAAGAAGATTCAACCCTACTACAAATGTGTACAACATAGACTTCAGCAGTCAAATCTGAACTCGACGGTTACTGATTTAATGTGAAGTAGTCATTAAGTAAAAAGAGGGTGCTCTGCTCCCATGCCTGTTGTTAGCTTTTACACAAGAAGCTCATTAAAAAATGTCATGTCAGGCATTGGTTCAGACAGACAAAAGCAGTCACCAAGCCAATCATGGCTATTGTAGACTGAATGAATAGAGCTGTTACATTTGAGTCACATGCTAAAAAAAAAAACATGGAGACTCAGTTCAAGATTTTGCTTGCTTGAGAATGTGATCTTTTATAAAATGGGAAAGGCTTCATTTAAAACAAGTGTATACAGGTGTTCAGTAAAATCAACTGTATTAACCTTAGAATGAAATGCAGATTAGGACACAAAACTTTGCTTGCTAATCTATTTAGTGCTTTTATATTAAGAAATAAGTGATGTAACTGATACTCTGTATCTAGCTGATTGGTTGGTATAAAAATGTTAGGGACAATTGTAGTATTAGTATTACTGCAGGGTTGTATGAAGTGTAAGTAAATGTAAATAATCCATTATCATATTCTGTTTCTAATTGATTGTGTAATGGGTACATTCATAACAGAACACTGTCAGTCCTATGGTGGCAGCTTGATTTAAAGGGGTTTCCTGCAAAAACAAAAGCAGCTCTGAAAATGTAAGTACCAAAGCTTATTTTTTTGTATTGTGGAAAAAAAATGAATCTGCTGCTGTAGCAATTATTTATTTGTATTGATTTATTGTGTGCATTTATATATTGCTGACATCATCTTCAGTGCTTTAAGATTAACTATCCACAAATTTGATAAAAAGTCACACAGTAGAACCTTTTTTTCTTTGGTTCAGTTATCCCATGTTTCCCTGGCAGGCTGTGTTGCAGTTAATTAGCTATACATCAGCATCTTATCTATAAAAGTTCAGCCAGTCCAGAAATTGCTAACCCTTTATAAGCTCAGTTTTTCTGGCTCCCCCCTCCTGTTCAACACCCTCTCCACTGTAGGTGACAGGTGGGTGGAGAGAAGCTGGTCTATGGCAGCTAGGACAGCCCAAAGTAATTAATAAACCTATTTTAATTTATTGGGTTTGTTTCTTGCATGATGCACTTCAGCCCCTTATGGGTGGTCCTCTATCAATGGGAAGAGCTTACCTGTAATTCCTGTGAGCAGTTTGCTTTGTGGAGAGTCATTATTTAATAGAGTATGTTCACTCTTTGTACTTTGGATAAATGTTATTGTGTTCATTTATGTACTGTAATTAAAAAAAATGTGATCTGACACAACTTCACAACTTTGGAGGTTAATACTTGCACTAACATAGCTTGATATATAATTTGGTGAGTTATGGCTGCATCAGTTTGGGTTAATAGACTAAGGCTTTGGTTTCTGTCCGATCAATTGGAGACTTGTGAGTTTGGTTGTTTATCTGTGCCAGTTGCTTATTGGCAATTGCAGGTGTAATATGATGTCAAAGTTGTAACTATTTATAATAAAGCTGTAGCCAATATTTCTACCACTTGCTGAGTGATGAGTTGTATGTATTTGACCACAGTAAAACGTGGTTAACAGAGTCTGTCCCCTAGTGCTTACTACTGTTCATAGCCCTTGAGTAGTTCGTGTGTGTCTTGAATGGGGAGCACACTGGCTTTTATTTAGTGTTTGTGACTTGTTTTGTACCCCTAGCTTGTACCATGAACCCACCTTCTACTTGTTGATTCTGCACATTTCCACCTTTCCTATTGCTGTCCTGTACGGTCTGATTATTTTATGGTTGCTTAGAAGCATAGTTATAAAAAACTGTGGAAGAATGATAGTATGATCTGCCATACTGAATCTTTTTGGTAAGATTTTCTCACTGTGTGATCAGATATCCCAGCATAGCTAAAACTATGCGCACAGGCAGGAAAAATAATTGAATTATTACCACAGATTAATTGTTTTGCAATGGTTCTATTAATAAAAGTTATATAAACAGTAGGGAATTCTAGACTGGGGTGAGCAGAAGTGAATGTGTGTAAGTATTAATAAATCCCAAAAGGAATTATGGAAGGTGTATATTGTATTCAATAACTGACAAAAATTTTTATGCTGCATTCATTTTTCATTAGAGAAAAATCAAAAGGTATGGCTCGAACCCTTTAACACTGTACATTGTATCAGAAAACGTACTCGCATCAATCTCCCAAAGTTATTCACCGTGTGCTCTGGAGTAGCATCCCACCTCGCTTGTGTCATCCAGGAAAATGGAAGAAACTCTGGCACGCTTGGTTAAGCTACATTTTATCTTAACCAAGCACCGGAGTTTCTTCGATTCAATTATTTTTCATGACATATTCAAAAAAATTATTTGAAGATGAGATTGAAGAAAATAAAAAAATATATGTTACATTTTTTTAATGCTTTGCTGCTCTTTTAAATAGGACAAACCATGTTTCCCCCTTCAATTCCATTTAAGAAATAGCAAAAAAGGAAATGAGAATATGTAAGCAATACACTAATCATCTAATTTAGAACAGTACTTCCAAAACTTTTTTTAAATTTCTCTGTGGAACCTGCCCTTAAAGAAAGTGCTTATAATAAAATGAAATAAGAAAAGCATCAAAATGGAGAAGATACATAATGTTACCCCCTTAACCTGGCCTCATTTATTCAATACTTGGAGCTCCTAAAATCTCAAGCTTTTGAACACCAATTCCCATTGACTTTTTCTGGAACTCAAATATAAATTAATTAAAAAAAAACAAAAAAAAACCTTAAGCATGACAATGATGTGGATAATATGGTTAACATATCCTCTGAGACTTCTCATGCCTGAGTTTTTTTTTTTTAAGAAATCTGTAGATGTTAATTTAAAAAGTGATGTGTTAACCAGAGAAAGAAAAAGGAAAATATAATCAATATAAACAATACAGTACAAGAAAGCTCTAAGCTTTTAATATTTTTTTTGTTTAATCTGTCTTTTAAAAAATAAACAAGAAGAACGTCAAAACACGTAAGATAGATTATGTAATTTTCATTATCAATTCATTATAAATAGCAGATCATCATCTGTGATTATGCCAAGTTTATGTATTTGATCAGCTATCTGTAACTACTAGATTGCAAGTTACTTGTCACCTGAGCTATGAGCATGACCAAATTGAACATCAAGGGTGACAAGGGACAGTCTACTAGTAATCATGACTGGCTTAAAAAGAATGGCTTCAGCTAATACTGGGGATGATGGGAAAAAGTGTGGAACTGGACAAAAGCTTTTTCCAGATTCAGACCACATGACTTAATTTGATCCTCAGAAGAAGGGCACTGAATACATGCCTTAGTGAAAAATTTGTAATAGAAAATTAAGTTACCTATCAATGAACATTTTATAACACACTAAAGTGAAACCACTTTCATGATCTGGTTTTGGAAGGATTTAGTTATTGACTCTTTAGCATTTTATACATTCCTTACATGATCATATAGCAGATTTAATTTTGCATATGTGATTAATATATTGAATAATTATTGTAAAGTTTTTTTGGAACAGGAAAGTGTCACTGATTTAGTTACATTAGGAAGGTTAAACTATGTCTTTATGTTTAAAGGGCCACTATTCAAATGTATTACCTTCCTATGATCTGTGAGCACTCCATAATAACGGAATTATATTGTCTATGGTTTCCTTGTTATAACTATAGTATTATTATAGAATTGCAGAATCTGTAAATATAGGGGAATAGCTTTATATGTAGCTCATGATATTTTTCATAGTAATTTTGTAGACTATTTTTTGTAAAATATTTGCATCCACTAAAAATTGTATAGAACTATTCTTGTTAGAACATAAATAAATATAATCTTTAGAGTGCAAAAATTATTTATGCATAAATAAAAACTTCTGCATATTACTTTTTTAAAGACCCTTGCATAGGTTGCGTTCCATCTTGTGTAGGATGTGTTTGAGGAAACTGATCTATTTCTTATGTTTTCTAAGTTTATGTTAAATGGGATGTCAATATCAATACTAGAAAATCTGTTTCACAAGTATATGTAATTCCATCAATCAACCAAACCATCAGCAGATATTTGCTATGGGATTTCTCTATCTTGTATTGAAGCTCAATATTTTGTATAGTTGCTAAAATTATTTATCACCCTTGTTTTTATAACTTGGGCTGTAGCAGAGGAAGATTCTGGTTAGATAAAATAGGCAAACTATGACTGTTATAGATCTCTTAATTTTTTAAATAGTTTAGGGGGTTCCTGAGATAAACGAAGAATTAAAAAATCAGTCCAGTGTCCAACATTGTATGCTAAATACATGCAATTAGTAATATCATTTTTTTACTTGTAGTTTTTAATTTTAACCTCTTTCCTATATGATCCCTTCTTCTCTTGCCTAAATCAGGTGGGCAACACCTTTGTGAGGTTTCACACCTGCAAGTTATTCAATTTTCAGTATTCTCTAGTCATTTAGTCAAATCTCTGACTTAATATTCCAAACAGAACAAAACAGACATTACAAGGTCAAAGGGACAGAACTAACTGAAAATAGAATTTTACAGAGAGATTACAATAGGAATGTATATCTGTATAATCAATATAAATCATAAAGTGTTCATACATATATTATGAACCTTAATCATAATTACGGTTTAGTGTCCCTTTACAGTTAATGTTTATCCACAGTAGTTCAGTGACCTTCAGGAAGTTATATTTCAAAAATCACTGAATGGTTTTCAACCTATCAAAGGTTTGATACTGTATCTTCTTACAGTGTAAGAGTGAAATGGTCATGTATGCTCATTATGTGGAATGCTTAACTATAGAATTATAGAGGACATTTTGTTTTAAAAGAAAACATGTCATTTGATTATGAATACCATAAAAATCACATTATATTAGATTTTTTTTATGTGCAAAGCAAAGAAATCTTATTATGCATGTACAAATATGACCGCTGCTCTTTCCTTCGATTAAAATTGATGTTTGTTTGTTCGTTATCTGCTGCATTCAGCAATTGAATTTCCTATTAATTAATGGACAAAAGCACTTTTGGGAAGATTCACTAAGATCCATTGTACATTCCTGCAAGAAATATTAATTAATGTCAGTGTTTTTCTATCCCCAGATACACATATTATGTTACCAGAGCATCATCTGGTTAATAAACCCATGCTTGTGTATAATTCAAGAGCTATAATAATAATGAATTAAACAGCAGTGCTATACATATGGTGATTACAAGGAGTTCTCTAATTATATGAAGGAAAATGACCTAAGGTCAAGATAATATTTTGAAGTTAGAGCAGGTTGAATGGAACAGCAGATTTACTCACACAAAATGTGTGTACGTCCAGGGCATATAATTATCCAGAGCATATGCCAAAAAACACAAATCACTTAATACACATATATACACTAGAAGGAAATAGTAACAATTCTCTGTAATTTTCTTACAGTTTGTTCTTGGCAGTAAATACACAGAAAATAGGAATGAGACCTTTGTTAATCAGAGAATGTCTTTTGTCTTGGCTAAAATGTGAATGTTAAGATATTTTGCTGGTCACACCTACAGAGAAAATGTTAATGTGTATTAAGTACACTGTATTAAAATTTAATTGCTCACTTTTAGCTAGGTAAACACAGTGCCTATCAAGGTGGCATGATACAAGGGGAATCACTTCTTAAATACCCTAGAAGTAGCATTTAAAATTCCCCAATGTTTACTTGGATCATCTTTATATCTTTTAGTTGATGCCAACAAAATATAATTTCAATGGTTGACCTTAAAGGACAACTGTTGTTATAAACTAAACTTACCTGATAGATCTAGCAGCAGTACACTATTTTTTTTTACCGTTTTTGCACGTTTTTCGCAATTTACTATGCCCTTTCCACCTTTTTTTACTGATACAACATTTCACCAGGTTCAGGGTGGCGAAAATCCATTTTTCCCTATGGAGATGGGTCTGTAAAATTCTTCTAAATCCCTGGCGTAACAATCAGCGATGTCTATATCAATATTAAAGGGCCCCATTGAGATTAATGTTAATTTTAGCAATATTATAGCATGAATATTTACCAATATCGATTTTTATCGATATTGATACTTTTTTTTTCAACTTTCTTAAATGAGGGGAAAAGGAAAATGTGGCGGAAGTTAAAAAAAAAATGGCAAAAAATGGGCATAAATGGCCAAAAGCGCGAATACGGTTTTTCAACTTAAGTAAATATGCCCCTAAGTGTATTTTTATAAATTTTTTTCTTATATTTTCATACAGTGTAGGCGCATGCGCTTTATGAAAATTTCAGTGAAATGAGCAAGGGGGTGGAAGAGCAAGGGGGGCAGAAAAGAGCTGCAGCCGCAGTTTTCATCTCACGGTCCTGGGCTGTGGATCGTGAGATGAAAGGTGATATAGCAGCAGTAAAATGAGTGTACTTCTGCTAGATTGACCAGATAAGTTTAGTTTCTAACAATAGTTCTCTTTTAATGTAGAAAACTATATGCCAGAAGCTGAACATATCTGATAACCTCCTTAGAATTTTAAACATCCCCTACAGGATTATTTAATTTATTTTCATTACAAAGTACTAACAAAATGTGCGACCTGCCATTGTTGGAAAAATTAATTATTTTTGTGGGGTGTAGAATTTGACATGTTACTTGGATAATTTAGTGGGGAAATGCAAATGTGAAAGAAAACTGCTGATTTAAATTTCTGCTGAATTTTCTAACCTATGAAATAGGGGCTATTAATAAAATAACAGCACTCTATCAATCTCTTGGATTAAGGAGAATATTTATAGTATCACGCAGGCTTTTGCAGTTTGCTCATTAACATACCCTGAAAAATTATTGATGTAACCAATTTTTTATGCTACCTTTATGACATATGATATAATTTAAATGTGACAGCATACGTGAAAAATATGACATCATCTATAGAACTGCACAGCATATGTGTCAAGTAAATGAATATATAAAACAAATCATTACTGAGGGTAATCACTTCTTATCTATTACAGCTTTCAAAAATTTCAAGCTTATTTGTGTGCAGTTATTTAAATACATGAAAAAAAAACTAGGATATCATATCCTTTCATATAATGTCTATATATCCTGTTGTATTACCATTATAGCACACATAAAGAAAGCTTAGTTCAGCCATAGTATATGTGTCAAATAAATTATTACACACAGCAAATTATTACTGAGCATAATGACTACTTATCCTTTACAGCTTTCCAATGAACACGGAACCTGTAATTTGAACCAGTGAAAAACAAACACAACTGCTTTGTACACCTGCATTTTGACGCATGGTTGCCTTTGCTTGTTTAGATGCATTAAAGAAAGCAAACTGGTATATAATATATCCTTTCTCTGCATTTTTTTTTCTTGCAGACTGTCTACAAATCCTGGCTGTGTTCCCAGTATTTTGAAGTCACACAATCTGAATGCAGTAGAAAAATCCCTTGCAAGCAATACTGTTTGGAGGTACAAACAAGATGTCCCTTTATATTACCGGATAATGATGATGTTGTATATGGGGGCCTATCGAGTTTCATCTGTACAGGTAAAATGATCTAACATCTGTGATAAAACACAAGTTCTTTAGAATTATATCTTATTTTCTATTAATTACCAGTATTTGGTCTATTCACATGCAGGCCAAGAGGTAGAAAGCATTAAGGGAAATCAATAAAATCTACAATGAAGAGCTATTTTTGTGGCTTTCCATTAGTATCAGTAGAGAGTGAACCAAACTAGTTTAAAATAAAAAAAACATGTAAATGTTAAAGTTAAATGTAGCTATAAATGCATTTGAGGCAGTTTCATTTTTTTGGAGTTATTGTGCTTTTAAAGTGGACCTATCACCTCCCTGATTTTCACATTTTTACATAGTCAGTGATTATATAACATAAATGAAACAGTTTGGGGTAAAAAATTCATTAGGATAG
>JAKJJM010004142.1:0-10876 GCA_021901965.1 Pipa carvalhoi
GGGGGGGGGGGGAAACCCCTAGTGCATCATTGTTGATAACACTAAAAACACCACTTTCGTGAGGGATAATACCATGAAAGTGTTAAAGGAAGCATATAAAATCCACCTTTGATAGATAGTCACAGAGACAAGTGTACACAGAGTGCAGCAATATAATGGGGGATAATTTGTGTCCATGCCCCCCTAGGCTATATGCACTCACCAGATGGATAAATGGTCACTGACCCTTTAAATTGAATCACTGGAAATATATCGTCATCCAGGGTTTTTCAGTGTAATCTCTGTAAATGGCTCAGAAAGGGAGAAACCACGTAGTGCAAAACCGTCTAAATAATAATACATATTTGTAAAGTAAGGTCAGGTGCTCAAAAACATATGTGGATAAAAAGCATGCTCAAAAACATCAACTCTACGAATTTCACTGATTGGGAGTCATCAGCTTCTTCAGGTGTGAACTCTTTCAGTAAAAGTCCAGTTAGAAAGTGTACACTTTGCACTATGTGGTTTCTACCTTTCTGAGCTCGTATTTTGTCTTGCACTTTCCCCTTGTCTGTATTGTTCTTGTGTTGTTAAATTGTACAGCACTGTGTAAATTTGTGGCGCTTTATAAATAAAATTATACATATATATTCATATAGCTGCAATGACAATATCCTTTTACTGTGATTTTGCTTAAAGTGCACCTGTCACCTCCATATGCTTTCATTTTTAGATAGCAATAAATTATATAAGTTAAATAAAAGTTTGGCTGAAAAAAAAAATGTTAATATAGGCAAGGTACACTCACTTTAAAATAGTCCCGATTATAAGCTGTGGGCGCCTCCATTTTCTTCCTAACCTGCCACTCAAACTCAATATACACGCCCCCTATGAAGCCTGCTCTTCATGACTGCCTTCAATACTCGCGCATGCGCAGTTAATAGCTATCAGGAGCGCATGTAGTGGAGGCGCATGGATATCACAGTAGGAAGGCTGGCAGGAGGCGCTTACCTATCAATCAAGTTATCCTTGCCTCCTCTCACAGCCTTCCTAGCCGACACAGCCTGCAGTGTCGAGCTGACAGGCAAAGAAACGGAAGGTAAAGCTTGAAAAAGGTACATTTTTTATAATACAAGTATATTACAAAAACGTTCCAATAGACTAGTAAATAACATTAAGATTGTGTTAATTGAAGCTGACAGGTGCACTTTAAGGTCTAGTACAGAATAATTTTATATTAAAAAAATATTTTTTTTTCATTGACTTTAGATAACATTATCTAAACTGACTGAATATGAAAAAGAGGTTAGTATTAAAAAATAATTGGTGGCAATATAGATATCCATGGCGTTAATGTAAACCTTAAATGACCTTACACATTATGAATTTAATTCTTACATCATTTTATCTACTGTCTTCTAAATTACATTTTCCATATAATAAAGTATATATATTATTATTGGAGGTATTTTTTTTAATTAAAGACTGCAGATTATGGAGAAAATCCAGTAATGCACATATTCAGCATTTTATGTGTAGTGATACATCAGGGTCTATGTACAAAATCCGCCCATATACAGATTGGAAAATAAAACACAACACATGAAAATCGATTTCTATTATAAACAGCGATGACATTAATAAGCAATACTAAAATATAGTGAATTTCACTATTCCCAAGGACAAAGTAACACTCTACTCACCGGTTCCCTCTCCCACTGATCTCCTTGTTCTGCACCACTACCACATGGGAGGGGGCGAATATAGCACTGAGCTCCCAACAGCACATTCGCTCATATGTCTGGAGATTCGTGGCAATAAAAATTAATTGTGTTAGAAATTTACGTTGACGCATACGTATCCAGTTTTCTGTACCTCTTTCAACGATGTTACTATTTCCCTGAATAATTACATTGACAAAAGTTTCACGAACGAATCGTCTATTAGCTGGTTGCCAAGATATTTTTTTTACCTCCGTCCCTTTTTCTTCCCTCCGAAAACTACTGCTTATGATATACAGTTCCGCCTGCGTGTCTGTTATAGTTTGTAAAGCTTACGCAGCCGTACATGAGTATTTTATTTTTTTATTGAGAATTGTCTGCATTAAAGTCTGAATGGTTAGGGGAAAAAATAAATGATTATAACCTACTAGGAAATAACTAATAACGGATTGCTTGTTACAGTAAAATTCATTTTACAGCTGAGGTAATGTTAAAGGATAAGGCAAGAGGTGGGTGTAGAAATAAAAATGATTGTATAAACGTTTTCCTGTGATATTTTATAGAGACATTTGAAGGCAGACGAGTAAATAATTCAGTATTAGTGTTCAGCCCCTGGTATTCACTGACTTCATGTCACTGGGAACCAATTTCTCGCACGGAGCGTTTTGTTAAAGCACTAGGTGACCGTTGTTGCTTAGCTGCAGCCAGTGAAACTATGAGCTTTTGCAGGCGGGCTGCCTCATTCGCAGCTCCCCTGTGCCATAGTGACTGCAACTAACGAAGGTTGCTAGAAATACTAGCACTGGGGGGAGCAGCTGTTGGACAGTGCCATGGGGGAAAACGGATCGGATATCAGCTGGGACTCAGAGGCAAGCAGCACTGCGAGTGGGGTTCTGATCCGATCCACAAGCATCCACAGGACCCCAGGGAACATGGCTCGGACACCGGACGGTGAGAGTACAGCAAGAAACATGGACTCCGGCTACTCCATGGCTTCAGCTGTAGTCAGGGAACAAAAGGCAGGTAGACAGAGTCCAATGCTGGACAGTGGCAGGCAATTAATGACAGCCCCTTCTTCTGGGTCAGTGAGGGGTGACAGGAAGAACGAGCAAACTGGGCGAGTACCAGCACGTTTGGGCCAGGAGGAGACAGATTATGGCAAGCAGTTTACAGAGAAAAGTTTACAGTCTGTCAGTCCTGATGGAACCGAAACCGCCAGCCAAGTCTCTGAAGGCAGCAAAGTGCAGATCTCACTGTCAAGACTGCGGGAGATCCCTTTTGTTCACCAAGACTTTGCTTTAAGAAAACAAGATCCATCATATATTCCCCCAGCTTTACCAGCTAACAAGTACCCTGCTGTTAGATTCACCCTAAACACCAGCAGATCAGGTAAAGATCGTATCTATTTTGTATGAAGCTTTAACTTTAAAGGGATACTTAAGTCAAGTATCAGATGTAATTACAGATGTAATTTGTGCCCTAAGACCATATGAAATGTTTGCAAAGCAGTATATTACTAGAGAAGACAGTATTAAAGGGCAACTCTAGCCTTGTATTTTCTATTACATTTATGGCATAAAACCTATAGCGATGTCTATAAATTAAAGGAACAGTTCAGTCTCCAACAATCATTTGCATGTCTTTTTGTCACTGTTAAAGAAATGCTCTTGCAATACATTGTATGTAATTATTTTCAGTTTATCAGCACTTTCTTTTAGAAGCCCCTTCTCTCTGTCACCTACATCCTCTTCAGCAGTTCATTTGGAATCTTAGGTCAGGGATTTGAATGAAAAGCTTGAGAATTTTTGATAACCAATCAGAATCTTTCAATGGTGAACCTCACAGTGCTGCTTTCCACCTGCTTCTTTATGATTGTTTCTTTCAGAATTCCTAAACCTGTGGATCAATTCAGTGACATAAGATGCAGTAGGTGAGAGACCAGAAGCTTCTGTAAGAAAGTGACTATAAATGCAAAAAACAATGAAAATAAATATATAATATATATTGCGAAAATAATTTATTTACCAGTGACCATTACATGTCAAATAACTGTTGAAGGCTGAACTGTTCCTTTAAAAACTGTTTGTATTTGCTTTTCCCTGCTAATCTTTCATTTTTATTGAGCCACTTAAGTGGTAAGATGCTGCTAGTCACCCCTGTTTCTACTCTGTTTATTGAGTGACTCTTTGGGTGGACTGGTTGGAAACTGACGTAAATAGTCAGAGAAGTGTAAAACAGCACTGTTTAATTGATATGGTTTGCTGGTGTGGATGGTGTGCAGTGCTCTGGTTGATTCATTTATATATAAAGCTTTTACTGCTCACATCACATCAGTCTGAAATATTTGCAACATTATTTAAACTGAAGTGAAGGCTGCCAAAGAAAACCTTCCTGGGATTCTTCAGTACAAGCAATAAAATATAGTAGCATCTATATCCATACATGTAAATTTAGTAGTAGGCTGATCTAATTCCTTATACTACTTTAGAAGACATTCATTAGAAATTTAGCACATTGGGACTGAGAAATTTTCTTAAATGATGTTAAGGTTTAGGAATATCAATACAAGACAGATTTTAGGGAGCACTATCCTTCAAATGTACCTTTCTGACCATGACCACTACTTTAAAAGCCCTAAAGATGGGTAATGGTGCTGGTGTTAAATAATTGTATTGGTATTGGGCTAAGACACTGACTATGAAAGATATAATAAAATTAGGTCAGTTCTTCAGCCTTCTGTTAAAAACACATAATAATCAAATATATGAGATCCTAGTTTATTATGACTTTTAAAACCAGGTTTTGATGTGCCCACCACCAGTTCAGCACTGTAGTAACATGCAGAATGTGTGTATTTACATATTATGCCATAACACAATTTGACATTCTTTTTCAGAAGTTGTAAATGTTACTGAAAAACAGAAAACATCAACTGGCAAGAGAGAGCAGTCGCCTCCGAAGGTAACCATGACTCATTCTAAAAATGTACATTAGGGTTCTCAAGCTAAGTAAATTTACTACACAAACATGTGAATATGTAAACCTCAATAAAAACTAAACTTATTGAGAATAAATGAAAGGTGCAATAAAATGAATCAGGTTCCTCAAAAAATGTAAAACTGAAGTATAAATTGAGATGTGAGAATGTTGTGAATGGCCAAACTATGTAAAGTACTACATAATGTGCCTGTAAAAGAAACAAACAAATCAAGAAGGGGACATAACTTATGAAATATACATTTTGAACACCAGAATCTGGTCTGCTTCAGTTCAATCTTTTCCTGCCCCCATTAAAACACAAACTGTCACCCACAGATAGCCTTAGCAGATCATATGCTGTCCCATTTTTTTTTTAAGTCACAGTAGAACAATGCTTTAAAATTTTGACTAAAATCACAGAGTTCAATTTTATATTCTTACTGTGGGTTGGGGAGGCTTGTTTTAAAGGCCCAGGTTAAAAATGATTTCTTTGAAATCTATTCTTGTCCATATGCCATTCCTTTCCCTGACACCACTGACTTTTCATTAGGACCCAGACAGGTTTCTTAATTGTACTACCCTCTGAATAAAGAAACAAGGGGGTGATCAGGGGCCAGTTATATATAATGCTACAATTACCTGGTTCTTAAATATATATGTTTGGCTTCTTTCTATAACAACTATTTACTCACTGGTGCCATAGAGATTACCTGTATTTCTGTATTTTCTTACAGTCTGCTAATTTCATTGAACACATTAAAACAGTATTTTTTTTTTTTTACCAAAATACAGTTTTCTTATTGTTTGATAATTTTTCTCTGTTAGGTGTATGTAACCAAACATTTACATACCACAAATAATAGGATGGCTAGCAAAACAACACAAGCAGGAAACCAGAATAAAAGTAAGTAGTGTAAAGGGGTAGGAAAGAGCTACCCCTTGTGATATTTCTTTTTACAATATTTAAACTTGTATAAAATGGTCTATTATTAAATATTAAATTACTATTTTTTCTTTCTCAAAAGTGGTAATTTTTGTAAGATAAACTGAGTATGGCATACTTTCTGTACACTTAATATTGCTGTTTTTCAGGGAGAGAAATTGAGATTTCTCAGTTTGCTACTGGTCAGAAAGGTGCACTGTTGGCTGCCTTAAACAAAAAGTAAGTGTTTATTAAACACATTTGCTACTATGTATTGCTTTATTGAAATTACGGGATCCTGGGATTTCTGGAGACTTATTTACTAGTATAGTTTAAAAAGTGTGCAAATGCATTAAACAGAATTTCTACTTCATCTTCTTGATGGAAGAAAATTTGTGCTATGGGCTAATAGTTTTGTTTACTTTATTTCTTTTGAGCTTTTTTAGTATCATAACAAATATAAAGAATCTGTTTCTTGTCCCTGTATGACAAAAACACTTTGGACCATATTAATGCAGCATAGAATACTATGTAGGGCCCAGAGCTGCATCACAGGGGAGGGACGCAGTAAGATTTGGCTCTGGGGCCCATACTATGTACGTACACCACTTGTTTGAATTTGTTAATTCATCAGTAACTTCTGTTTCTCAAAATGTTCTTTTACACTGCATTCTGTCCATGTCCTGTTAAATTATCAGCTCTGACATAGGCTTTTGAGTAAGTTTTTGTAACTTTTATTGTCCTTTGTGTTGTAGAACCAGGCCACTTCAAATCTCTGCATAATTACTGTGGAGCAAAAAAGTATAGTAGTATAATTTTAAATCCCTTTCAATGCCAGCAGTTTGTATTACAAACAACGAATAGCTCAAAAATAAAATTTCTTAGCAGAAAAACTGTATAAAATCTATGTGATGTAATTAATTACAGAGCACAGGGTGGACCTACTACCAAAGCAGTAAGGGTAAAGCTGCTTGAGGACAGTGCTGCAGTAACAAGTGAGCCGTGCACTCAGAAAGGCAAATCCAGGAATGAAGACTTGGGCTCAGTCACTTCAGTTGCAGCTGCCACAGCTGCAGCAATTGCAGCTGCTGCTCCTTTTATCAAGGTAATTATGTATTCATGCTTCATGTTTATCTGTTACATTTTTATTTCATCTACTTTGCCCCATCTTTGTGTTGTGTTGACCTTTCTTTACAGGAAGATCTTCCACATCAACAGAACTGAAATAGCATTTTTCTGTGATTTTTTTCCTCTTTGTTATACACAGTGGTAGATAGAGATTTGGAAGCTTAAATAAACTTCTATGTATGTATGTATATTTTTATTTATAAAGCGCCACTAAGTTATGCAGTGCTGATATCATTTATATAATTTGTCTGTTAGGCTCAAAGTGACATGGAAACCCAGGTGAACTCTATTTCCCAGCTGCTTGGCAAACTTAAGGAGGTAGAGAGTCAACTGCAGCAGCTGAAGGAGGAACAGAACAGATTGCAGAGACACTCGCCAGAAAAATCATATCATGATGAAAGGGTGAGACAGCTGGAAAAGCAGTTGGCCAAAATGACCGAGCAAAGATTTGAACATCTTGAAAAATTGCAACAGCAGCAGATGGAAATGCAGGTACCTTAACAAAATGAAACTGTTTCACTTTACCTTATACTAATGTTTCAGTAAAAGAGGTTAAAAACCACAACCTTCCAGGGTGTGTGCAGTTCTTGTCTTTTATACTAATGCTGATACACTGATGTTGCCATGCAGTTGGAGAATGAGCACCACTATTCAGTCATCTCTAACTTAGGTGTGCATTTGCTATTGATTTATACAATCAGTCTACTAAACCACAATGTGTACCTTATTGTTTTTTATATGCTTAAATGGCAATCCCGATTTTCTGCTTAATTTTGCATGTTATTGCCAATGACAAACAATATTTATTCGCCACCGGTCTTTTTTTAAATTGCAATTCTTTTTCAGTTAGTTGCTTTGTGTTCTGCTTTTATTTGTAATTGTATTTAGACTTAATTCAGTTTGCTGGATTTACTGATCGTAGCAACTACAAATTGTCTTGTATATAAGTCTTTAATTTTAATATCTTTATAAAGTTGAAAACTTAAAAGAGCAAATTTTAAAATCTATATAATTTACCTGAGTAATATTTAGACTAAAGATACTTTATACATAAGGTTTATTATTCTAGCCTAAAGGTGCACCAGCCCAACAACAGTGAAAAGTGATCATTCTAAATTTGCTTCTAGCGCTATACATCTTTATAATAATTGGTAAGCCATCTTCCCTGGAACAGCATCCATGCACATACTCAGTTCTTTTTGGGGACTAGAAAGTAAGGTTACAAATGTCATAGAAAAGCTATTATGCAATGCAGAACATTAATTTTTATTTTTTTGTCTGGATTTGGAGTATGAAAACTTTATCTACAGTTTAGTATTTTCATATTTTGTATTTAACATAATTTAACTGTAGCCCTCCTCCATACGTCAAGGCTGTTTACTAACGTGCTCTGGTGCATTCTGTGAACTATAAAGATAGCTCTGCAGTATAAATCCAAGCTATTTGCCACTTTTCTGCCCAAGCCTCCAACATATGTAGATCCATCTGTAATGAAGTACTGTCCTCCTTTGTATTAACTACTTTACCTTGCTTAGGTTCTGGGTGTTTAGGAAGTAGGTTAGGACTGGTTTAATAAAGCTCCTAATTTAAAATAAAGGAAGAAACTACACATATCTTAAGGATATAAGATGGGTATAGATGGTCAGAATAGGATGATGACTGATGACTGAATTCCCAGATCTGGCTGCCTATACCCAGCTTAGTTCCTGGGTTTAGGTGGATCTGGATCAGATTAATAAAGCTGATAAGAAATTCGATGTCACATCTTTTTAGAAAACCTAGAAAATTAAGAATTTAGTTCATGGTTTAGTTCCCTTACATTATTTTTGCTAAAATAATCCATACATGTGTTTTGGGAATGTTATCGATTGTATTATGTGCAAAAGGGAAAAACATGTATTAAAGTACTGTGTATAAAACTTTTATCAAAATAAATTTTCAATGTATTTCCATTTACTGCATCCATGAGACATTTCACCTAGTTTTTTGAAGCATCAGTTTCATTGTGTCCGTGTTCATACTTCCATGCATCATGGTGCTGGCAGTATGTGTTTTAGCAATTTGTGGGCAAGGAAGGTTAGGCTTTATGTTAAGGATTATAAGAGGAGACTTGAATATCATTTCTTGCCCCTGTGCAATTGTGCATTCAGAGTTGCTGGACTACTAGCCTTTGTCAAATTCAAGGAAATTAGTGACTGACTTACAAAACAAAAATATGAAGTACATGTATAGGGCTAGTTATGAATACATGTATATAGTTCATATAGCATTTGGTATATGGTCATTTTTATTTCTGATGTTAATGTCACTTTAAATATATTTTAGTTCAGGTGGTAAGGGCTGTTTTGGCTCTGTACTCAACAGTGGGTATTCCCCATACTCCTCAGCGTCTGCCTGCCCAATGAATGCTGAAGTCTGGTTGATTTGCTACCACTTAGTGCCAGTTGCTTACATTCATTATTCCATTTGTAGCAGAAGAGTCCAGCTGCTGATTGGTTGAGGTGGGTTACTAGGTCTGGGAATGCATCACCTCTATTAAAGGGAGCTAAAGTCACAGACTGATTGCCTTGCTAAATGTCAGGCTGCCTGTGATTAGCTAAAATGCCCCCTTAGGTAAAATTACCAGCTTGCGTTAAGGCTAACAGAGTCCTCCTTTTCACATGGAAAAAGACAGGGGCTTAGCTGCATTGATAGGGTCATTCAAGCACTAGATAATACACAAGGAGCAGGGGTGGTATTAAGCTCCTGCAACTGTGCCCTTCATTTCAGTGCTTGCCACAACGGACTGATTCAGTAAAGCACAGGTTGGCATGCCCTTTAACATATATGCTCTATAGTATCTTGAATTTGTAGTTTTACAAATGTAGAAAAGCAGTTTGTATTAACAAAGCTTTATTAAATTAACAAATACATTCAAATAGGATAGATTTACTGTTCTAATGCCTGTTCATACTCCCATTTTTTTATACCTTGTCTCCTGATAGCAGTGTCCTGCATTTCTCACTTTACTGTATGTACTTGTATTGGTTTTGTTTGGTAGCTGCTGGTACCAATCACATGTTGTCTTCTGTTGAGTAGTACAAGATAAAGTAAAGAGGAAAATGCACATAATATTTCAACCACCATTTTTTTAGTCCCACCTTATTAGCTCTGCGATAAATGTCCGCAAATGCCAACATCAGTCTGAGGTTCCAACTATTGTGCCCGTTGCAAGTCAGAACCACCCGCTTCCAAATCAGTCTGCAAATAATTCAACTCCTGATAACTGTGAAAAAGGTATGTATTTTTTTTTCAAGTTTCTTATTTAGTAACTGTTTAGAACATTGTGCTTAATTACAATTTATTTGCCACTCACTAACTTAATTCCCCTTGCCTGGTAGCAGCAGGGTGCTGTCTGAGCTGATCACTGTGTTGTATTGTTTAATTTACAATTATAAAGGATTTATTTGGAACAGAATTGCTCTGAATTGTCAAAATAGCTTGTTGTTGCCTTGAAAAGCTCCACATTGACAGAAAATTAGGCAGGGAAGTTTATAGCTCAGATTGTGGCCTTCTTTCTATGTGGGGGCCAAGGGTAGTGGCAGGGCCGGTACTAGGGGTAGGCAGGGTAGGCGGTCGCCTAGGGCGCTGCAGGAAGGGGGTTGCTATCTTGGTGCTCGCCCCACTCCTTTTCCCTGTCACCACCTACCTCTTCCCTGGCCTGGCTCAGTCTGCTGTAGCACTTAGCACTACAGCGCTCTTCTCTCTCTCTCCCCCAGCCCCCAGTAATAATGTAACTTCCTGTGATCAGGAAGCAGTGGGGGAGGGAGTGAGAAGCGTTGTAGTGCTAAGCGCTACAGCAGACTGAGATGGGCCGGGGAAGAGGTAGGTAGGGATAGGGAAAAAGGAAGGGGGTCGAGCACTAAGATAGTGTCCCCCCTCCTTCAGATGGTAGGGAGTAGGGAAGGGGCGGTTGTGGGGCATGCAGCACAGTGTGGGAGGGGGTTTGTGGGGCACGTAGCACAGTGTGGGAGTGGGTTGTGGGGCAGGCAGCTCAGAGAAAGGAGGGTAGAAGGGGTAGGAAATCAGCATAGAGGGGGGCAGCAGGGGAAGGAAATCAGCAGGGAGGGGGCAGCAGGGGGAGGGAAATCAGCAGGGAGGGGGCAGC
>JAKJJM010004151.1:0-15009 GCA_021901965.1 Pipa carvalhoi
AGGTACATTTTTTTTTAATGGAAGTGTATTACAAAAATGTTCCTATAGACTGTCTCTATTTTATAAGCTAATGTTGTTTGGAGGTGATAGGTCCACTTTAAGATGTCCCATTCGTCAATCCTAGCATTAGTACAAAATCCACAATCATCCCCAGCACTTTAGTGTTCAAATAAAACCAACTTTTATTTCTTCAGTTGAAAACATATGGTATACGAAAAAGACTCCAGCATAATACCAAATCCTATGCGTTTTGCATATGACAAAGTCATGATCACGTTTTGGACACAAATTCATGATGTCTAGTTGCATGTATAGTGTGCACAGTAGGGCAATGGGGAGAATGAGCGGTAACTTAAAGGGATATCACGGTGACCCAGAAATCACCCTCCCTTGCTATGCTGGGACAACTACAGTGGTGAAATTAACCTAGGAAAACAGTACCTTGTTCCAATGTGTCTTTGCTCCTCTAGTAAGGCTTTCACTTATGCAATAGAAAGAAACAGCAGCAGTCCAGCAAATCTATAACAGCTGGTCAACTTTATTCCATAATATTCCAAAATAAATCCAGCTTCTTCCCATTAGGCAGTATTCAAGCAAAACATCAATAATTCTCCTCAGTAAGGTTACAGTTCCAATTATCTCTCATTTAAGGTGCTGCATTAAATCTCCAAAAGGTAAAAATCCTGTGATCCTGCACTCTGAGGGTGCCCCATACATCAGCTTCTTACTCTGCTGAATCTCTCCCTGCTCTGCCTGTCATTTCCTCTAGCAGCAGCATATTTGCAACAATGTTTGAGTTTCCTCCATAGCTAGGGTTAAAGGAAAACTCTTGCTTAGCTCATATTTCTAAGTAAGTTAGCACAAAGGGGGTATTTTATTCTAAAAGGAGAAGTAATCAACACGGGATTTATCAATGTGATTAATACTCTTAAGTGTTACTCAAATTTTTGTAGTATACCGCTCCTGTATACTACACATGTCATGCCAAGCTTGAATTTGACAAAAGGACAATGATGTAGCTGGAACACTAAAGACATCAATATAACCCATTGAACCAGCAATCTATTATTCTTACTGCATAGTAACTCTAGTTTTTTTAAAGAAATCTTTCATTTAGCCCATGCCATTTATAATCATGTTATAATTTAACATTCCTATCCTCTTCAAGGAAATGTTCACTATAATTATGCTTGTATATAAAGCAACAGACAATATTTTAGCCTACAAAACAATGAAGAGTAAGAATAAAAGTCTAGAGAATGGAATAAGAGGGCTTTGCTCTAATGAACTTAGAATTAAATCCACAGGCACAGCTGCTTGTGTACAGTCAATGTAAATAAACTATAATATAGACTAGGGGTGTATATAGCCACCCCCAGGAATGGCACTGAGGCCATCCCCACCCATCAGTGTATGGGGCATATGATTTAGATAATTAAGTGTAAACATGTACAGTCTTAACTATTATTTATAAGTGGATCAGGGTACATCTAAGTAATTGAATGCTACCGGGAGACAATTCTACTTATTAAAACTGTATTTAGAACTGTGATAGAAAGGATTCCTTTGAATTCTATGAATTATATTTTGCATTTTTAGTATCAATGCTGATTTTTCATGTCCTGACAATAAGATTGAGGAGGGCCTAATAGGTGTTAAACAAATCTCATTGAAGATGGCAAATAACAATATAGAACCAAACGTGCTTGGGCAGAAATAAGTAAGGTCTAAACTCGAACTTTGTGCCAGGACTGACTTTTCAGAATGTCAGTGACTCCAGCCCAGTCCTCAAGCCTTGAAGCTTTGCAACAAATTTTATTCTGTAAAAATAATATGAATGAATGTATTCAGATCAAAGATGATATTAATTAAATTCACAATATACTCCAAGGGGTATTTAGGTATTCTCTAACCACAGTAGGGCTTACACTAGTTAATACACTCTATGTCCACCAAGTATACTCCTTAATTTAATTATTAAACTGGAAGCAGAAATTGGCTCCAGCCAAAGCCAAAAGTCCCCCTTTTCATCTGGTTCATCAGTTCTGTTTTTTTTGTTGAGGATTTGGACTCTTCTGTGAGGAAACCACAGGGTTGCATCCCCCAGGTTAACCTCCCATTGATAGCAGCTGGGTATTTCTAGGTGGAAAAACTGTATCTAGTGTAGCAACACTGGAATTGCTGAATTGTTAGAAGGGTGCTGTGACACAGGTACTGCAGAACTGTAATTCTATAAATAGGAATTGCCATAACAGGAATGCTGAAATAGAAACACTTAGGAAGAAGGAATTGCAGGAAGCAGGAAGTGCAGAACTCAAGGGACCCGAGCTAGTAACAATGAACAGCAGAAGCACAGGACTGCAGAGAAAACTGCCATGGTGAACAAAACTGAAGCTCAGCCAGTAGCACTTTTACATTTTCTGCTGCCATATCAGAGGTGCTGCAGGGATTGGAAGTCAGTAGAAAACACCAGCATTCAGAAATCTTATAAGACTGGTTCACCCTATATGTCCTCTATGACCCCCCCCCCCACACACACACACACACACACACACACAAACCCATGATGATCTCTTTCCCACTTTGCTTTATTGAAGGGTTTTTAGATTGTAGGAAGTATGCAGATATGCAATAGGCTTTGTGTGTTCTTCATTAATACAGGCATCCACTGCTTTATCTACTAGGTACAGACTTTACAGAGGAAAGACTCCCAAACATTCTAAAGGTTTAACTGTATTTCTTTTAACAAAACAAAATAAAAAAGAAATAATCAATAATAATCTGGCAAGGAAAATATGTCATCAAAGCCCACCAAACATCCTAAGGGGCATTGTAGACCAGTATGTTAGAAAACAAATAAAATGTAATTGTTAAGTGTTAACAACCCTTGCAGTTCTTATAAACACTTCTTCAAACTAAACTGCATTTGAAAAATTAATTTCTGAAGGAAGTCCTGACAGTGCCCAACAGCTACTTTACTCTAATCTAGTTCTAATGCAATCTGTTTACAGCATTCACTAACTACCAAAAACAATCCACTACAAATAAAGGTGGCCTCCAAGGATCATTTTAAGGATTTTAGAAAACATTTGAAGAAGGCCCCACAAATAATAGAAGTTGTTTCCCAGTTTTGTTTTACACTTTAATCCTGGCATTACTGAGGCAAAAAACTACTGACCTCCAAAAGAGCTATGACATTTGAGGATCTGTCAAATCAAACGGAGACAAAGGGCCACATTCTGGAACATCCGAATGTGCCCGATCGAACTTATTTCCGCGAAGTGAATGTGGCGCGCCGCTGAAATTGTCACGGACGTGCTTCCATACACACTTGAAGAACAGGCGAGCAGAGTTTTGTTCGCCTGTTCTCCGTGACAATTTCAGTGGCGCGTCTCATGTACTTCATGGAAATCAGTTCGATTTGGATGTACCGGTGGCCCAAATGAAACAGGGATGAATAACAGAAAATGAATATGTTTTAAAGCAGTTAGCTAAATACGGACATTTTTCTTTAAGAATGTAATGTCTAAAGGCATGTTTTTCAGTTATTCCAAAGAGTCACCAAAACAGGAACTGATCAGCTTCTATAGTATACTTTTCTTTTTAAGGTAGAAAGATAATCCTGTATCTTAATCTAGAATAGTCTTCCAGACTATAAGAAAGTATAGAAGGTGTTATAGTATGCAAGATCACTTAGGGCGAAATTTATGAAAGTCGGAAAGACCACTATAGGTCTTTCCGATATTCTCACGGGAGGTGATCTCGCGAGATCCTCCCGCGGGAATTTCGATTTCCAGATTCTGGAAATCGGGTCTTTTTCCATTTCCATAATCTGGAAATTGGGTCTTTCCACCGAAACTTTTTGTAGCCATAGAAGTTATGGCTACTTTTTGGTGGAAAGACACCCAATTTGCAGATTATGGAAATCGAAAGACACCGATTTCCATAATCTGGAATTCAAAATTCCTGCGGGAGGATCTTGCGAGATCACCTCCCGCGAGAATCTTGCCAACTTAAGCTCGAAAAGACTGGAATCTGACCATTTGAGTCTTTTCAGGCTTAATAAATTTCACCCTTAGTGTCTAAAGTAAATGAATATCAGGGCTAGCTTATCCATTAGGACCTAAGGCCCCTAGCTTTGAAAGGCCCCCATAGTTTGAATTTTTCTCTTTTTATATCCTAAGCATTAGTAAACTGTGTAGAAAAGTGCCTACAACCCCTTTTTGGTGATATGTATCTGTGGTGATTTGTAAAAGCAGTAACTTTTATATTAGAATATTCCTGGGAAGTAATGTTACTAAATAGAGAGACCGCATTTTGTTGGGATCAGCCATTAATGTCATGTAATACAACTTGACTAATCTGAGGTATGTACTGTTTGCTATGTATATTGTGTATGTAAATCAGATAGGATTTCAAATATTTCCTTTTTTACAGATACAGATTTTGCAGTGACACAACAAAAATGTTTTGAACGATTCTCTTTTCCACTCAAGATGTTATTGCTGTAAATTGGAAGTCTGGAATACAATGGAACCAAAGGTGATTTACTTTTGTTCAACAAGGTCAATAATGAAAGCTCGGTATGGCCGTGACATCAGTCCACAATGGCAAAATATAGAGCAGATAAACACAGCCCCTTGAAACAATATAACAGTCTCTGAAATTATTAAAGGAGAACTCCAGACTTGTTAGACTAGGGGGTGATTTTGAAGGGGGGCTGAAATACTCAGAGCTGTGCTCCAACATCCAGCAAGTGATTCTACTACTGTATTTGCTCAACTCCTTGAAACTCATTCAAAACAGGAAGTGAAGATGATCTCAGGGAGAAGAAATGAAGATTGGTACTGAGGCAAGCAGGAGGTAACAATAGAGCACAGCAGTGCGTATTTCAAAATCACCCCTTAGTCTAACAAGCCTGGAGTTCTCCTTCAAATATTGCGTTTATATTTTGAACTTACAGTAAACAATTAACAATCTATGAAACACAAAGATGGTATATTAAGAGAATTTAGTCTACAGAAAGTGTAGAAAGCAGCAATAGCAGCAAGATATTGGTGAAAGCCTTACGACTTACCCAGGATACAGAGCAGAGGGACACCTTCTTGCCCTTGCTGACTGTAGTTCTGTTGTACTTACAGCACTGGATTTGAAGTGATTTCACTGCCTGACAACCTTTTGGCTGCTGTTTCTGTTTGCGTTAACAGTGAAAATCTAAAGAGAAACATTTGTAGATAAGACCTTCATGGCCCTTTTCTTTGATATTTTCCTTTCTTTATTTAAAGTCCACTTGATTACAAAAGCTGCCCCAGCCCCTCAGCTCCTTGTAATGAGCAACATCAGTCTCCATAGAAACAGGCAGCAGCATATGAATTAGCACCATCTAAATGCAAGAGAACACCAACAATAAGCACTTTTTTGCATACAGAAGGAGTTCCACACCTTGGAGCTAATGGTGCACTTTTGTGGGTTTTTTTTTTCTTTTAGAAAATGTGCCTTTTTATTTTTTTTTTAAAGCACATCTAAATACAGAAGCTTAAACGGCAGCATTCTTAAGTGCCGTATTAAGTGTAACTGCAAAGACAGCCTGAGCAAAATATTCCAAACTCACAAAATGAAATTATTTTTTTGATGCACACATCCCAAATGCTATTATTTGGAAATCCTGGAATCATTATGGAGATATTTTTTATGTGCATTTTTATATGATGCTTGGCGTATTAGTATGCAAAGATTCCTGAGGAAAATATCTAGCATTTCCAGTGTGGAAGGTCAGCTGTAGATAACTATTTAAATAATATTTATGGAAAAGTCAGAATTGCCCTTACATTGGCATTAGTGGAATCTAGTGAGATCCTTTTTTTACGCCCTGCATATATACAAATCATTGCAGATGCCTATATATGGATGATCTCCCCAACACAATATTTGGATAAGTAGTTAATTGCTTATAAATAGTGCAACATATGTTAAATTAATGCATTTTATTTGAGCAATATATCATATCCAGATCAGAACACATTGCACAGAAATAACTGTCCTATCTGGAAAGCACAAATAATATTATATATTTTGAGATATTATATATTTGTACTTTTTTCTTTCTTTACGTAGCATTTTACAAGTTAACTGGTAGGGTGCAGCTGGAAATCATCAGTCTGCATAGCTTACTTTGCACTAATAAATAATTCTATTTACCCTGAGGATCACTTGATCTTTCTTTCAGTAATGTAACATTTCATGACCTCTTAAGCTTGCCATAAAAACAGATTGTATAAAAATTAGGAGAATAGAAATTAGATGGATTCCATTTTAAAAAATGTGTCCGTTACAAGCACTTATATGTTATCTGCATATGATGGAGTTAATCCAAAACATCCTTTAAGTGCAAAAGAAATATATAAATTGAGGTCCCTCAATTTTTTTAAGCTATTGCCCCCTAATTAATAGTAGAGCTGTAAGGGACAATCTCATGATGCTGGAATCAAAGGCCCAAGAAATTTAATGCAGAAGAACAAACTTGCTCTCAGAGAGAGGAGTACAATCTTGTTGTTATCTAAATGTAAATAGGAAACACATACTTTGCAGTGTGCATCTACCTAACTTTATTTTCATCTAAGAAAACTAAAACAAAACCAGGCATCTAGAATATGATGTAGGTCTAAACCAGACCTGGGCAAGATACGCCCCCCCCGGACTGAGAGTCACCGCCAGCACCCCCCTCCCCCCCGACAGAGGACAGACTGGCCCTCAACGCCTCTTCGATCTTGCAATGTGGCCCCTTGCCAAAAATAATCGCCCACCCCTGGTCTAAACTGTCATCACTTACCTGCATTTATGAACCAAAATGGAGCATGTTTTAAGCATAACTATGACTGGAACCCTGGCTATGTATACTTTGTATACATTAGGAATCCTGTTTGTTTTTTAAATTACAGCTTCCTTCCTTTTTGAGTCAATGTTTAAGGGCACCAGATATCACTAAGCTATGTTTGTTATTTAAATGCGGTAAATAGAAGTTCCTTTTTATTTTTTTACCTTTACAACCAAGTTAGACTTAAAGAAGAACTAAAGCTTTAAAAAAAAAAGTTATATTAATTAAATACCTTATAGTAAGCTCCAGCGATGCACTTCCAGCTTCTTCTGTCCTGTATCTTCTCTGCACTGAGGCAGTCTTCACAGCACTTGGGCTGTCATGGAGCTGCTGCAAAGCTCCGCCCCTTATGCAAAATGAGTGATGATGTCATCACGCTCCTTGTGCCCCAGTGAGAAGAGAGCTCTCACTGGGGGAGAAATGAGCATGATGACGTCATCACTCTATTTCACCGCCAATGACAGTGAGTGGGAAGAGTTTCGGGCTGGCAGCTGGGCCCTCTATATTGCTGTGAAGACTGTCTCAGTGCAGAGAAGATACAGGACAGATGAAGCTGGGAGTGCATCGCTGGAGCTTACTATAAAGGTACTTATTTAATATATGTTGTTTTTTTTTTACAGCTTTAGTTCTCCTTTAAAGGAATGATTCAGCCTCCAACAGTTATTCGACATGTTATTGTCATTGGTAAAATAAATAAATTTTGCAAAATCTATATTTATTTTTATTGTTTTTTGCATTTATAATCACTATCTTACAAAAAGTCTCTATTCTCTCACCTACTTCCTTTTATGTCACTGACTTAATCCGCAGGTTTGAGAATTCTGAAAGAAACACTCATAAAGAAGGAGGTGGACAGCAGCAGTATGAGGTTGCACACTTGAAAGATTTCTGGTTACCAAGAATTCTCAAGCTTTTCATTCAGATCCCTGACTTATGAACTGTTGAAGAGTTGGCAGTGAGAAGGGGCTTCTAAAAGGAAGTGTAGATAAACTGAAAAGAGATGAAAACGATTAAAGTGCACCTGTCACTTCAAAACATCAATACTAATTTAAGTTAATCAAATCCAAGTTTCATATACACATCATGAAACAAAAAGTAGCGCTGAGAGATCAAACAAAAAACCAGTACAATGCAGATATAATTATTCAATAGATCCAGATATCAAAAAGTGCTGCTTCTTGTGAGTAGTGCAAACCTTCAAACACTTCCAAGTAGACAAAACTAGAAAAACAAAAAGCACACATATAGCACTAATATAGTGCCTTATCACAAGTAAACATATGTAATTAGAAAGGAGTCCCTTGATGCCAAATGGTGTATAAAGGACTAGGAGGGTGGAGGTACCTGCAAGATCCAGAATCTTCATGTTGAACTAGATCCTTTAATAGTTTACTTTAGGAGTAAGAGAGACAGGCTTAGTAAAGCTTCTGGGAAGCAATATACTCCACTAAGAGGTGTGGTGGGCCTTGGACTCTTAAGTGTCCTGGCCTTGATGGACTAAGGGACTGAAAGTGGTGTGGCTAGGTAACAGGGTAGGGACCTCCCAAATACTGGAAGCAGGATCCCCATGGAGTGGCCCCCCAATAAATCGCTGCCCTGCCAAGATTGTTAGCAAGGCAACCACTAGAAATGGATACGTTCTCTGCAGGTAAATGTATGTATGTGTTGTGTTGCCCTGATATTAATTCCTGTCTAAACTTTATGGTGCTGCATGAAACTGATAAGTTCCTAATACTTGTCTTTGGTTAAAATAAATTGCTGTTGTGTTTATGCAAGAACTACTAGTGCCCAGTTTATCCTTCTATAACATATTGTATGTGCACCCCATTAAGAACCTTGTCCTGAGTGTACCCCTCCATATTAAGCAAGGCATACCACCCTGATATTGCGTATTGCTAACATAGACATAACTTAATGTCACTATTCTAAGGTACATCACAGGCCTTCAATAATCCCCATTACTAGTTGCACTACACCATGTTTTTACTTTTTTGGATTTAAGGGTGTCTTTGTTATTGGTGAGCCAACTGCACCAGGGCCAGTCTCATTATTGTTATGCCACTGGGCAGTCTTTAACCAAACTAGGAGTGTTAGTGGGGTAGTGCTCCTAGTAAGTAGGCTTGCAGATAGAGAGAACCTCATAGGTGAAAGATCCCCTGGAGAAGAATAAAGTAGAACCCCAGGTACCCAGGCTGGTTGAGCTTTGGTCAGGGGTACAACAATAGAGGGCCACTTGCCCTATAGCCAACTCCACAGTATTTACATCCAGAACAATCCCAGATCCAAGTAAGTTTCTCTTTATTGGTCCAGGGAACCTGCACTGGGGCCCATGGTAATTTAGGTATGCTCCTGGCCCTGGTTAAGTCCCTAAGCATAGAAGCAGATATCCTGTGCTGCTTTTGCACACAACCAAAAAGTAAACATCACTGTGGTTTATGTAGTGGGTGTCACGTGTAGGCAGGGAAACCGTGACTTCACATACAGAAACACACCATCATGAGCTTGAAGGTATACTGCGACTTTAGTAAGTGAGACTGTATCTTTAAACAAGGGAACACATTGAAACATAAGGAAACCACTAAATAGAATGCTACTGGAGGAACAGAGCCCTCAGAGTCCGTTATAACTCTAGAGGAGGTAAGATACACAAAAGCATAAACAATAGGGAAAGTGCAGGAGGAGTGCCAAACATAAATATGGATTCTCTTACCACCATGGGGATGTAATGGATAACACTGAGGTGCGGAGTCTAAGGAGGGCCTGGTCTTCACCTTTAACCCCCACAAGGGGGTACTGGGCTTGGCTGCGGCACCTCCCAGGTCGCGGTCCTCGGGTTAACCCCCCCGCTGGTGGTAGCTGGCTGAAACACAGGTGGAACTGTTTGAATCTCCTGAAAAAGCAGAACCATAACTGTAGAGTCTGGAGGAGCACTGTGCCTTAAAGAGCAAGGAGCCTGGACAAACACTGGAGCAAGCAGAGGAAACCAACAGCTGACTTGAGGATATACCAGCACTAGAATAGAATAGAAAACACTTAGGGGGTCATTCCGGTAGCTCCGAATTTTCTGTCCCGAATTCACTTATAACGAACTCCCATTATAAAGTTGCGACCGCGACAATTCTTCCATTATATAAATTGCGACTGCGACAATTTTTTAGTCGCAGTCGCGACTTTATAATGGCAGTTTGCTATAAGTGAATTCGGGACAGAAAATTCGGAGCTACCGGAATGACCCCCTTAATGAGCACTGGTAGATTAAAGATATTGCTCATTGTAATAACATTTTGGACACTTGGGGCACCTGTGCACAGTATTTCATTCTTACAAAGCAAAGCAAACAATATGATATGTAATAAATTAAATAATAATAGTAATAAAAATATATGATTAAGGATCCCTCTGTAGATAATTTTTATTTATGTGTTAAATGATTATTTCTAAGAAATGCATAAATGAATGCCACAGTGCATGTAAATAGCATGCATTTTTCTTTTAAACTTGCAGATACTCCATTTGATTATTTGGGAAATCCTTTTCAAATTCAGTGACCTAACTTTCCTTTACAACTGACTGACAAAAACCTGCAGTTAGTTTCCTATTCTTTTTTTTTTCCATCACATGTAGTTTGGAGGTAAAAGGACAATTCTCCAAGACAGATTTCTCTGTAAATGGAAACATCTGGCATTTGACTGGTATGTGAGCTCACGAAGCATGTACCTTGTGACCCAAAGCGGATTGCAGAGTTCAGAGAGGAAGATCTGTGATTTGTATAGTAAAGGCAAGTGTCCCGTGCAGGAGATTGCGGTGACAGGAAGACATGCTGCCTGCCTAGTGTCACATCGCAGTATGTTCAATAATTTCACAATGTCTTAAAACTACACAATGACCTTTTTCCTCTTCTCTTCTCAGCATTCACAGAATAAAAAAAGGCACTTAAGCAACTGCAGAAAAAGAACATATGTGAAAAGTTAAATCTAGGTAAAATGTGGAAATGTAAAACATGACATCAATAACACATCACATCTTTCATTCCTTCCCTGAATTGTTCACACAAATGTCATTCCATGATTGGTTTGACACAAGTCATGCATACAGTGAATGATGTCGTTTTATGGAGTGTTTTGGCTTTTCTCTGCTGGTTGGACTTGATGTGTGCAGAAAATGAAAAGCAGCTGGGATTCCAGTTTAGGAAAAGAAGTTGTGGTCTGTAACTGATTCGGCCTGATCAAATGCTTAGCATCATTTATAAAGCAATGAATACATCAGCCATATAAATCAGTTAACGCATGGATTTATGCTGACAAGATGTTCATGCTAAATACTTTACTATACAAAAATTAGCAGCTGTTATGTCACAAAGAGAAGTCTGGAATTCAGTGTTAAATGGGTTAATATGGAACAATCTAGCAGGATAGAAACCCTTCCTGAAGGTCATTTGATCTGGATTTCCTCTCTGGCACAGAGATGGAATGAGCTTCTGACTGCCTGCAGCAGCACCGTGGGCTCCTCTTACAGATATCTACCTGAGAGCATCCAGTGCCGTTTAGCATAAAAGTCATTTGAGCTCTGGCCCCCTGTCTGCAACTCACTTATTTACTGGTAGCTGATAACTTTCTGGAATATAAAGGAAACCTACTTGCTTTTCCAGGATAACTGTTTGAGGTGAATAACATTTAACCCCCTCCACTGGAAATAATTGGCTTATTTATGATTTCTTCAAGGAATAGATGCATACCATAGAAAATGTGCATGGCAACAAACTTACAGTGTGAATGCTTTATAGTATGAGCCTTAGTGTTACTCAGTTCCCTTTGCCACCTGGAGAATTTATGTTGTCTGAGAATCCTGGGAAAATACAATATAGATTAACTGGAAATTTTAATAAATGTCATAAGGAATTCACCTTTTGAGGTAAATGGTTATACTGGCTTATTTTCAGATTAAAAATAAATTCAACTAAAAGAAAAAAATGAAACAGTGAGAGAAAGAACATGAGCTTATGTATAATGCCATTGATTTACATGACCTGACACCAAGAGCAGGCAGTATGATTAGGCTTAGCAAAAGCATAAAGGGATATCCCTAAAGGACATCTGACTCAATCAAAATTCAGAGCACATCCCTTGTGCTTACACTCAGAAATGGTTTTGTCAAGCAATGATGCATATCAACCTGTGTGTGATAACCTACCTGACAGTTGAAAACACAAACATACCTGTATATATTGCACAAACTAGCAAACCAGATGCAGGAATTCTCTTGCAAAAAATCAAAGTAGGACCAGTACATACAAATTTTAAAAAATACATTATTTGGATTGCAGATAATCTAACTGAAATGACTAAAGGCAACAGATAATTGTGTGGCAAATTTATTCATAAAATATAAAGGACCAGCAACTCTAAAAAAAAGGAATAATTTCATTGGATTGGTTATACATAGTACTTCCAAAAATGTTGTCTTTGAAGTCAAATTCCTAATTTATATTGTTTTGTTTTGACTCCCTTGCTGCTGGTTGCAGCCATGTTTTCATCTTTTAAAGGAAAACAAGGATAAGTGTTTATACTGTATCCATGTTTGTAAGTAGTAGAATTTATTGCATATTGCTTATTTTTTAGAAAACATCTGTAATATAACATTACTGATACACTTCCATTTAGGAAACACATTTGCCACACTACACACTATTATTGACAATCTACGAATGATAGACATCAATTAACTTAAGAAAGGGCAATGTCGCCATTTTCCAATTTTGGTTGCTGCTATTGTCACATAAATTGCAAAAATAGTATTTTAGATGAATTTAATTGGCAGACAATTCCTTGCTCATATTAGCACTTGGTTGCCACATCTTGTAAGACTTTTGAATGAAATGGCTCCAGAATAGTTGTAACAGGAGGCCACAGCCACCCCTTAACTCTCCACTTTCAAGTCAAACTCACATATTCATGCTAGCACAGCTTGGCAAATTGTCACATGTAATTCATAGTCTGCTACATATTTACGCAATGTTTTTTGTCTATTTGTGTATTCGGGTACTTATCATGAACTGAAGTGTGAATTTAACAGGAGTCCTGTCCATGTAAATTCTTAGGTTTGACTTTGCCAAGTGAGAATGGAGTATTATGGGCTTACAGCAGGGTACCTGCAACTATTCTAGTGACATTTTGCACAAAAGGCTTTGAAAATGTAATTATAAAGTGGCAACATAAACTAGGAATTGTCTCCCATTGAAATGCATGTAACTATGTAACAACTGGCACTTGTTGGTGGCAATACAGGCCGCAATACTGAGGACAATACAAACAACATTGTCCATTGTTATATTCATGCATATTGTTATTATGTTGTCTATGTAAAGATGATGTCACTCATTTTTATAGAACAGGGGTCTGCAACCCACAGCTCCAGAGCCTCATTTGGTTCTTCAATCTCTTTGTTGTGGCTCTGTTGGGAATTGCGGCTGTTAGGGAAGGGGTTAATTTCCCTGCATGTGTGGGTCAAACATGCTGCAGCCTAGCGCTTAAGAGAGCGCTCCCTCCCTGCTCCCTTACCAAAGCAATGTGATTGCTAGACAAGAAGTGGTTTTATCAGGGAAGAAGATTTGATTCTAAGGGGGGGAAATTGGGTAGAGTAGGCAGTGAGCATAAGCTGTGTTATGTTTTGCAGCTCCAGACTATTCTTCTTTAGTGGATGAGGGGGCAAAATGGCTCTTTTGATTAAACACTCATGATGCGAAATTCTGACAGATGCAAAGAAGGCTGCTGTAACTGGTTTAAAATGGAATTTTTATAAGGCCAGGGCCACACAAGTGAATTTTCCGTGTGTATTTTAAAACTAAGAGTAACAGAAAAAATACCAAAATAGTTTATGTGGTGTTTTTAACACTAGCGTCTCCTGTGTATACATAATTTTCAATAGTGGAAAATGCCGAACGACAAATTTACACAGGTGAATATTAATGTTTTGTTAAATTTTCTCCATGACTTTCAATGTGCTATTTTTTTACCATGCTGTTTTTACCACTGCTGAAAAAACAAAACATGCAGTGTTAGTGCGAAAGCATCAACTGATATCGCTTGTTGTTCTTTTCTAAAGTTTTATATCTGTGGGTATTTTCATTAAAATATCGCCTGGCAAGTATTTTCAAAAAACACAGAGGAAAATTCACTAGTGTGCCCCCGGCCTAAGAGATATTATAATAGAAATGTAGCTTACAGCTGTCACAGTTAATGTCAGTGTCCATATACAAGTATTGTGAACTTTCATGTTAATGAACATGAACCTTCATGTTAAGGTGACAATTAATATGCATATAAACTACAGAAGGGGGTACATTATCCTTTATAATACAAATGGCAATTTGGGGAAACAAAATAAAATAAATCTACACCATGAAACCTGTTTTATCACTTGATAAGCATTGTTGCTATAACAGCTTTCCTCATTTCTTTTCTAGATTCAGCTCTTGCTTGTGCCATTGTATCACCGAGAATACTTTAGTTTGAGGCTTTATTCTTATAATGTTCCCATAATTCCATGTCATCCACAAGAGGGTATTTGTGCAGAAGAACCAGCTGGTGATAATTTGTTCTTTTGTTTCACTTAAAAGTATGTTCTGCAGTAATACCGTATTTCAGAAATTATATGTTACTGCCTACATTTCCCATGATGCACTGTAAAGTATTTAGACACAAGATAGAATCTCAGATATATACAGAAGTCTTAGATAACTACTCAATTTGTCATTATATTACAAAAAATAGTTTGCAGTCTTGTAATAATGTTTCAGAGCATGTGTGACTACAAATCCCATTATCCCCCGTGATGTATTTACTCACAAAAAGGGCAGAGTGGCAGTTTGAGGTATGCATAGTCAGTTAAGAGAAATGGCTTGGGGAAGTTGAAGCATCAATATGTTTCACAATTATGTTTTTAAACAGGAAAGCAGAGTGATGGTTCCTTTAAAGGGTATGCAAAGTTTGGCTAAAACATTATTTATTTCTGACATGTACACATATAGAAAGCCAACTTAAACATTGAAATGTAAAAATGATTTTGGGATCAGTAGTACTTGCCTCTTGTTTAAACAGCCCTGCTCCCCCTCCCATTCTGTGTACAGGCTTTTCCTC
>JAKJJM010004154.1:0-11644 GCA_021901965.1 Pipa carvalhoi
AATATATATATATATATATATATATATATATATATATATATATATATATATATATATCATGTTAAATGTATATTTATGTACGTTATCACTGTATGATGGATGTATCCAGAGGTACAAAAAGGCCATATTAATAGCGACAAAGTGTAAATAATAATGTTTAAAAAAAAAACAATATATAGGTAACACAACCTCTGTATCCTACCTTATATAGTAGGCTAGAGTGGTCGTGTTAGTCCACAGATGCAAAAAAATGAGTATTGCAATATTTGGTGATACCTTTTTTTTGGACTAACAGTCAGTTTAGATAGCAGGTCTGTCCTCCCTTTCTCAAGTCTCAAGCAATACTCTGTACATAGAACAATATATAATATATATATAATCTTAAAGTATATAACTGATATTATGATTTCTCACTACCAGCAATAAAGGGATGGAGCATCTGCTGAGCATGAAATGTAAGAATGTGGTACCAGTGTACGATCTGCTGTTGGAGATGCTTAATGCACATACTCTGCGGGACCAAAGGAAATCCGCCATATCAGTGAGCGCTTATAGTTCCAAAGCAGAGAGTGATGCAATGGACACTGGCCAGTCTACACAGTAACTAGAACGATGAGGAGCAGCCCATACAGGACTACTTTTAGACAGATGGTTCATCAAGAGAAAAAGTCTTCTTGTGTACTAAAGCTTGGTAGCTTTTACATAGATACATATTTCTTAAGACAAAAAAATGATTAAGTGGATTTCCTTTAGAATGGGAATTATTATTTTGTATTTTTTCAGTAAAAATAAATTATTTTTGGGAATCCTCAGGTGAGTTTTCTGCATTAGCATAAACTATGATCTGTACATATTTGATAGGCAGCACATTGCCTTACATTGGTACTTTGCAGAGAAACAGTCCTAAGGACAGAGTTTCAGCTATCATATAGCACTGGGTTATACTAAAATTTAGGTTTTGGTGGGTGGGTAATGGGGGGGGGGTGGGGTGGGGGACAAAGAAATGTAAAAAAAACACAACTGTGTACCACAGCAAAAGTGTTTTATTGTCCAAGCTTTTTAACAGGACCTGGAATTTTATTTTCCCATGAGGCATAGAAGGGGATTGATTTCCTGTCAAGAGTCATATGATCACAGTCCACTAGACTAGGGACAGAGTTGCATGAGCATTTTTTTAAAATCAGGAATAAAGCCAGCAACAAAATGCTGTCAAATCACAGAGAAAAACATCCCATTTACTTCAATTGTCAACTGTATGTAACCACATGTAGTTTTGTCCACAAGTACTTCACAAAAATACATACAGAGTTATTTAATACTAGACATTTATTACAAAGTAACCATCACCCTACTTTCTTATATAAACAGGACATTTTGAAGCACACCTTTTTCAGGAGTTACTTCTAACTGCCACTGCATCCCTCCAGCGAGTAAATACTATGTAGAAGGGGTGTCTGGGTAAATGAGCTGCACATATCTATGCTCCTCCCCCCTGCCATTTTGTTTTTGCTCTGTCACTAAACACTGGAATCAGTCTATGGGAAAAGAATGCCTGCCATTTCAGATTCTGCAGAGGCTCACCCTACTCCACTGGCATGTTTCTCCCTTAGACTGATCTCTGCTGTCCCAGTAATGTCTCTAAAATTCTGGTGCCCCACAGCCTATATGTTTGAGATCCCTGCTTTTGAGGTAATGGGATTTGTATCCTTTACGTACTGGACAGTGAGTGCAAAAATTAATAAACTAGGCATTGCAGTTGTTAAATGATAAAATACTGACAGAATAATTTGGCTGCTACTGTTGCACTTGTGTTGTGATTTAAGAACCACATTGCATCATGGTGTTTGTTAGCATTGTACTCATGCATGTTCTGAAGCATTATTACATGGCACAAAGGGATTTTCTGTTTTACAGTTACAAAAACACGGAGTTAACTAAAGCTTTTATCTACAACTGATTCTGTTCTCTAACTGAATCACTTACATTGCTTTATGGAAAATGTAGACATTAAACCTATGCAATTACAGAAAATTGGTAATGCTGTAGCACAGAATTTTAGGTGAAACAAAAGAATCAATGAGCACTAGGTGGTTCTTCTATCTGCTATTGTTTCCCTCTCATGGGTGACGTGGACTAATTGGAATTTAAGTCCTTCAGAACAATATAAAGTATTATACTACAACCTTAATTTCATGCATTCTATATGATTATAATGATACAAGTAAGAGTAAAACTAGTAGATAAAAGGTGTTTTAGCAACAATACTCACCAAAGGGGAAAATAGGTATTAAGGTAGAAATGTGTTTTATTTTTTTCAAAACAGCCCTTTTGTATTATTAACAGAGCTGGATCCTGTGCCTAAAGGCGGCTTGAACTGCAGGGTGCCGCCACTGTGAAAGTGTACTTTAGAACCACCTCAGCCCCTTTGGTACCTGCTGAGGCTAATGATCCAATAATTACCAGCTAGTGAAAGATTTATCTGCTGCTGCAACTAGGCTTCACCCGAATCACTACTCTTAGGGGGTCATTCCGGTAGCTCCGAATTTTTTGTCTTGAATTCACTTATAGCGAATGCCCATTATAAAGTCACGACTGCGACAAAAAAATTGTCACGGTCGCGATTTTATAATGGGAGTTCACTATAAGTGAATTCGGGACAGAAAATTCGGAGCTACCGGAATGACCCCCTTAATGTCTCCTCCCACTTAATATCACATGACCCAAGCCACAGACCAGAAAGACAAGGTATTGAGCCCCAAGTGAGGCAGTTCAGTTATGAGCACAGCCAACTTCCCGACTGTCACTGTACAACAGAGTTGCTTTGGAAGAGGGACAAAATGGCGCACACTGGCAGGGACGTGCCTAGGGTTAGGACGCATAGGCAGTCGTCTAGGGTCTGCACATTTATGCTTTTATATGGGCATGGGTAATGGCATACTATGTGTTTAATGCCTAAAAAAGACACAAACTACGGTCCATTGATTTTAATGGGCAGCTATGACAAAACACCTACCAATGTTTCTTGAGGAAGTAGCCAAAGGCATCTTGTGGCAGTAAGCCACATTTTAAAAAGTCATTTGATAAAGGGCCCTGCTGGAAACATGTAATGTAGTGCAAATAAACACATTTGGTAGTTCACTACCTTTGTTTCGCTGTTGTTCCCTTTCTTTAATTTCATTTTTATTCACATTTAAAAAAAGTCACCTGGTGTGTTGCATTATGTTAGCTATATTTATCTGAATTTTTGTAGGCATTTTAGCTCAAGTGGTAAAAGTCTAGCATGCCATTGCCCTTATTGCTAATATTTATGAGATCACAAAAAGGGTTACATTATCCTCTACATCTGCAAAATCACCTTTTATTCATATCATTAAAACTACCACAGAAAGAATTTGAAGTTTGTATCTTTATTTATTCCTTTTAGTCTCAATGAATGATTCTCTTAATTCCAAAAACTCTCATTCTTATTAATATTTCCTGCTTTATTACTGAACCTGTTCCTATACCTTCCACCTCAATAGACTCACATTCTGTAAAACATTGACTTGGCTAGTTGACTTTGCTTTCTGATTTTTTTTTAATCAAGCATTTATGGTGATTAATTCTTATCCTCACCTGTCTCCTTGTCCTAACACAAGCAAAGGCACAACAGGCATCTTAGCAGAGCAAGTATAAAATAAGTGACATTCTACCATATTCACTGTTGTGGAATGAAACATTAGACTGAGCGCACATCATATCCTGACTCAAAATGATATCTTTTCCTAGCTCTTCTTCTTCTTTCTGGAGATCTTATTAACTTTCCCTGCTAGACTTTAGTCCAAAGACGGTTAAGTAATAGGGTAATAATTACCTTGATGTTTACACAGGGACTGTAACCCTCTATGGACAATTTTACAAGCCCCCAAGTCATACTTTTTCAGCACTCACAGCTACAACTCCAGCACAGGATGGCTGACAAAGAAGCCTCATAAAGAAGGTCACATGACACTAGGAGAATTCACTAGTTTATATCTGGTTAACCACTGGATGAGGGTATAAATCCCAAGATTACTAGGTGGGAAATTCCATTTGTGGGATTAAGGGATACAGAATATTTTATCCCAAACTTTCACTTCCCGACCAATGAGTTTAAATAGTAAGTATGATTTATTGGAAAATATGTTCTGATATGCATTTTAAGAGCTATTTAAAGAAATATATAATTATCATTAGACAACAAACGTGTTCATCCAAAAGTGTTGCTGCATTAGGGCTTTGTGCTTCCCAAGTGAAACTCTTATCAGATGCTCCAACATCTTATCTGCTAGACTGCAGAGAGGACCAGTAGGTCTTGCAGTCAGTTTCAGCAAACTGTTTATATTTGAACTATTGATACCAATAGGATGGATTACCCTCCCTGATTATAAAACAAAGTAGATTTGCAGGCAAAGAACAAGACTTGCAAAGCGCAGCAATAAAGAGAGATATACCCTGGGAGGAGAGTTTGGTGCATAGGCTGAGGAACAATGGTCATTTGGGAATTATAAAAAGCTTTGGTTGCTCTTGGCCAGCTGTGTTTTTAGGTTGGTGATGGTGAGTTGCTTTGGACACTAGACTTTTAATTGAATTGTTGCTTATAACTTGGTTTTGCTATTAGACCCTTGGCTGTGTAACTGGGTATATGCAGGTTAGTTTGCATTGGACCAGTGGGCTTTGCAAACTTGTTTCCCAAGTCACAAATTAAGTTATCCATAATATTTGGATCTCAGATTCCCAGTTGTATGTCCAATTCTACTGCACCTTAGTGGATACTAAAGCCCATGGGGAAAGCTGTTTTGAAGTCTGTAATAATAGTGAATAAACACACCAAAGAGAGCTAAGGCTTCTAGGAGTTTGTTTTAAAGGAAAATTTGTTGGGAGGTTTAAATTGGCTTAACAGGCTCCACTAATTCCATTGCAACAGTAACAGAGTAGTTGTGTCCAGAATTTGTTAATACTTCCCCATTTACTACACTCCAGATTAGAACCCCCAGTCTATTGAACAAGAGCAGCATCAACAATAATAAAGATTTAGTTGCATTTTAAATATCAAAGCCAACCTCGGTTATTAAAGTGCCCAATCTATTATGCTCAGAGGCCAATGCCCCTTGGTTATGTTTTAGTGCCTATTAAGCCAAAATGTCACAAAATTAGTTATTAAATACCCATAAACCAAATTACTAAGCCCTGAGCCCATTAGTTAAATTTTAGTACTTAGTGCCCATAAATCAAGTTTCAGTCTGCGGTGCCCATCAGTCAAGGTACAGTCTGCAGTGCTGAGTAGCAAAGTCACAATGCAGTTTCTCAGTGCCTTGTCTGCTGAGTGAGTAGAGGAATGCACAAAGCTTGTCAGTGGAGATGGCCCACCAGTTAGTTATACCCCCTCCAGCCTGAATGTCACCCTGCACTATACACAGGTCTGGTTCATTAAGATGTTGTGTTTAATGTGAATGTAAATGTACAGGGCCTTCATACATCAGGAAAAAGTAATATCACTCCCAGGTTATAAAGGGGCTAGAAATCAAGTTCATTTTTTAATTATGCCATAGTGTATGTCACTGCAGAGGCAGATGATTGGAGCACTTGTGTCAGCTTACACTCAAACCACCTGCAGGTGCCAATGCATATTAATTATCAGTAATATCAGTTGGATTCCTTCCAACTCCCAGGGTCTTTTTAGCCTATTTGTTGAGCCAGCCATGACCCTACAACAGCAAATGAAACTGAAAAAGATCACCTGCCCTTGCAACCTAATCACAAACAGATTTAATTAAAAAGAAATAAGGAAAAATTTCTGATCAGGGCCCCCATTCCCCTGTGGGCCCTATCTGCACTACTTCCATCACAGAGTATGTAAGAGCCTAAAGGAAAGCAGAGAGAGATGTTTTTTCCTGCTAATTCTCATTGCTGCCAAAAGAGATAAATATGATAAAATGGTTCAGTGTAGTTTTTACATTAGAACGTGTTCCTTTTATGTTAAGCAATTTAGAGACAGTCCAATTATTTTTTTGTCAGTGACATTTAAGAATATCCTGCACTTACCAGTATTTGGTGGAAAGTCTGAAACTGCTGTGATAAATCTACCTCTATTGTATTAATAAACCATGTGATACAAATGATTTTTGAGGAAAAGTGTTTTAAAGTGTTTGTCATTTTTGTAAGGTATTTTAAGTGATTGTTTTAAGAAAAAAAAAAAGAAGAAACAATGTATTTTCTTGCAAGATTGTACTTACTGATGTGGGTGTACAGTACATTTAAATCTAAATATTCATGGACAGGTGCCTTTTTTTCCTTCAATAAAGAATTCTTTATCTTGTTGTTTTGATTACAAAAGTCTGTGCAGATAATTTAACTACTAAAGTGTGTGCCGTAAAAAAAGACATTAAAGGTTTTTTTTTGTCTGAAATGCAGTCATTGTTTTTATCCAACCATTTCGTTTTCCTGTTCTAATCTGAAACAGGAAAGTAGTGAAGCTCTCTGCAGTCGGACAGTTATTATTTATTCCAAACTGAAATAGGATGACTGACGTACTACCTCTCCTTGCCTTAACAATTCAGCACCACCATAGTAACGGTACACCTCGGATATGTTGTTAGGATAACAGAAAAGGCCTTAGGAGCTTCCAGAATTTGGTTTCCTGACAGTACTGGTCAGGATCACAAAAACCTTCTGTCATGTGGGAAATATACAACTTCTCATTTTCTCCCTGTAAAACAGAAGCCCTAGTTTATGCTGTAACTAACCACTTCCTCATTCCTGTACCTTTGAGTACAAGGCAGCTAGGAGTTGTTAGCTTACCCTACTGCTCACTACAAACAGTGGTGGTAATGGCTTACCCTGCTGTCCATTCCTTCAGTATTCCTGCATAGCATGCTCTCCCCTTATTCTTTTGAGATTATGATTTTGTCACCAGGTCAGCTGCTGGGCACATAACAATGAGAGCCAGAGCAAGGGACAATGTGCTGTGGAACATAGTGGCAGCTGGGTAAGTGAACTTGTAACGCCCAGTAAAATGGATGTGATAAAAGAGCAATGTGCTGTGGAGAGGCAGCTAAATGGACACATTGGACAATGACTCTGATAAGCTGTCTGGTAAAGAAAAATGTGCAAAGCTTGGGGAGTGAACACGTTATTGTAGAACTAAAAGCAATGTAACTGGGCTTGTGAGTAATGTGTAGTAAAATCAATGAGCTACTGAGAAATGGAACTGAACTGGAAACTGGTCTGGCTATTGAGCATCATAAATAATGAGCTACTGGTTGGGATACGAATCAGTGTTCTAATTGGGTGTGCTGTTTGGCAGATCATAGACAGTTTAATAGTATATTTTATACTTAATGTGTTATTTCTGCGACAATTATAAATACTAGTGTGCGTCATAAGATAGCAATTTGTGAATATGCTGTGGACCCTAAAGTTCAGCTTCTCTAGTAAACTCAAAATGCCTCCAGTTTAAAGAAGAAATAATGCTTTTTATGCCTAGGGAATAGTCGCCTTACACAACACCAGAGCTCTGCCAACAACCCCCCAATTCGTCACTCTGAAGTGGCGAAGTCAAACAGGCGAATTCGGAGCAGTTCACCTAGTCGCATTTTCACCACTTCTGCATTTTAGTCAATAGTTGAATTACCTGTATATGTGCACGCAAAATGATACGAAGAGCTCCGTAACTTCGCGACTAGTGTAGTCGCCAGAATTGGTCGCATATTCACCCCTTTGCAGAATTTTCTCAATAAGAACATGGGGAAGTAGAGAATAGATTTGAATTCACAACTCTACGCAACTATTTGGACTTTATTCAATGAGGCTCTTTGTCTTTTTCATTGAAACATCTTGGCAGCTAACTCTAGAGAGCTGCTTGATTCATTAGTTTAGATTAGAGACAGTGTTCAGCATTTTACTGCCAAGACTTTTCCTCTAAAATTGTGACGACACTCATATTACTGTTTGTGATTAAACTATTACAGGCAGTAAAAATAGAATCCAATTCTATGAAGGATTAATATTGATTTTAGTCAGCAGGTATTCAGAAGTTTTATTAAAGTTACAGATAGCAGTATTTTAAGTTTGAATTTAGTCTTCATTTTATACAGTTTTTGCATTATTTACTGTTTGTTCATGTGCACACTTACTATTTACATTTAAAGGGGAACTAATGCTAGTTAGTACTAGGGGTGATTCTTAAGGGGGGGAAATACAGATTTTTTACACTGCCTCCTTTTTTCTATAAGTCTATCTCTTCTGCTTTGTGCAGCCATGCGATCCTCTTCACTTCCTGCTTCCTGTTGGACTTTGGCCAATTGATCAAGTGCAGTAGCAGAATTCTGGTGCAAAACTGTTCAAGTGCAAAATGAATTATTATATACTGACTTCAATGAAACAGTGCCTTGTAATGGAAAGGTGTTGAATACTTACATAGCTCTGCTGGGCAGTAACTTCTGGACCAACATCTCTAACACAATAACACTCCTCTGTTTTACGCCTATTCTCAAAATTCCCTCTCTCATTATATGGTCCCTTTGCAATGCATAGGCTAATTTCTGTGTTAATAGTTTTGCAATACAAAAGACTTTGGAGACTATAAACGTCTTTATTTCATGTTATTTTGGGTCACTAAGAAAAATTAAATTTTTTAAATCTAGGTTTGATTTACTATAGCGTAAGACTGATCAAGAAAAATCTTCCCAGCTATAATGGTGCATTTAAATGGTCTTGTATGGAACAAATATCTATCATACAAATATCTTACTGGAACTAAAGAAACCATGAGTGAGGAACAAAGGAAGCCTGCTGATAATAAATGTAAATCATGTACTAAAACAAAAGTATAAAAGCCAAGAGATTTCCCAGCTACAATTCTATTTTGTTTTTTTGCTTTCTTTGAAAATGTAAAATACTGAATATTGGATTTTTCCCTCTCATGAGCTTTAGTGATTTTAAAGAGGTGCATTGATTTTAGTTCAGTAATTCTAGACATATCTATGCATGGATAAAGAGTCCTTTCGTTGGATAAAAAGGCTTAGTAATCAATATTGCATTTTCTGCTGATTTTAGTGTTTTTGTGTGCTGCTGTAATATGCCAGTTTTAGGAAGCGATAGGCAGCATTTTACCTGGTAAATAACGTCTATCCTGCTGGCTCTATGTAAATCACTAGAACAAACCACAGCCAACCTTCAGCACATCAGCCACCCCACAACAGCTCTCCTAGTGGCAGATACTGACAATTGCAGCTGACTGTATTACACCAGCATGGTCCAATTGCATTGCCAGTACAATAAGCCAACGGTAGTTATTTGGGGCTTCATAGAAACCCCCTAATGAAGAAAGCCTTTGGGTATTTATAGCTGCATACATGGAACATGAAAACATTTAAAATATAGTTTGTGATACCACAACTCAAAATAAAGTGAATGGAAAATCTCTATTGTAGATACACATCAAATTTCAAAACCTTTACAGGTTTTGGAAGAAAGATATACAATAAATAGTTCATCAAAAGAAAATCAGGTGGTTTATATATTAAATTTGTCTTCTATTTTCATTAAAACATGGGTTGATTTTTAAATGAACAGCCACAAATATGTTCATTACAAAAAAACGTGGGTTTATTGAGATGAGTTTTAACACATCGGAATGGTTTCTTTGCTGGTGGGATCTGCACCAATATACTGGAGGTATAGGAGCCCACCCCTGGGCAACACTGCAAACCTTTCCCAATACTTTTCACTGCCCTGTTTCATCATAATGGCTTAAAACAGTAACGTAAAAACATCCGACTACTGTACAACTTTGAAGCGATCGACCCCAAGCAATAAAATTAAATGCAAAAATGAAATCATACTGTACATCTAATTATATATGTATAGGTAGATGTGCTCATTTACATATTAAAATTTCACATAAATAAAATGCATTAGAGCCACTCCCATGCAGGAACAATCTTCTTTGATTCATTTGCATAAAACTTTGGAACTTTAAAAACAAACCAAAAAAATTGAAAAAAATAATATTAAAAAATGGAAAAAAAAGTGTTATTACTTTTGCTAAGTAGTGAAAATGACAATGCTTCTTACCTCCCTCATTTATATTGTTACTACATGCGGATTTTATGTAGCACTGTCACTAGACAATTACTGATGGTTTAACTTTATACTAAAAAAAATATAGTCAATCTAGCATCACGTACTCCTGGAATGTCACTTTCATGGTCCAGAATTCCCACAATGCTTTGCATTTTCCTGCATGTTATGTCGGCGGAGGTCCATTGGTGTATCTGAGCATTGGGTAAAGGGACCTGGCAAAGTTGTTTGCATGAGAACAACTGAAGTCTTCTTCTGAGAAGGGGATCATGCACGCAAGAAGCAACAGCAAGAGCAGAAGCAAATGGAATGGAAATGCTGCTCTGAACACTCGATAAAATAAAGAACGCTTCTTGGCTGCATCTTGGACAGTCTCTGGTTCTTTGCTTTTCCTGAAAGCCGAAATATTTAAATGACATTATTTTCAAATATGTGAAAAATACACACTATAAAACTCTACTATTTCACTTGGTTTACCATAACCCTTCTATCTGCTGAACAATCAGTGTTGGAACAACGTATGGATATCAAGTAGAACTATAAAGAAAAGTATAAACATGGATGTTGCACGTGGTGCATTTTAAGACATCAGAAGGATGTACAATTTGCTGTACTCTATGGCTAATGGCACATTGGACATTCACTGATTTTCTTTAGGTGAAAGAAAGAGCAAACAAGCTAAAGGTACACCAAATCCAGGAATCTGTTTGTATTGCAGGATTCTGAGTGGCACAAATTTTAAGCTTTAAACAGAGTTAAATCCGATTCCTTGCTGTCAAGTGAGGTTTTGCTCACAAAAATAGTTCTACAAGTACCCAACTGCCCTTCCTGCCGATAATAAGCTACATCCCTCTAGTACAAGAACACATACATCAAATTTATCTACAACTAATTGACTGTACCTGTTATGGTCTTTAGATGTTTCTTGCTTAACGGCCTATGGGATGGACAAAATGAGAGGAAATTAACTGTGTACAATAAAAAAGCCAGGCAAAAACATGCAATAGTGCTAACATTTTTTGGTTTATAACAGGAACTTTTGCCAGCCCCAGGACAACACAATAAATAAAAGTCTGAATTACAAAGTAAAAACTTAAAAATGTAATTATTATTTTGTTAAAGATAACACTTTTATTCCCGGGTTCACTTTTAGGGGCAGTGCCTGTCTTGCACTGGATCAGATCTTGTGCCTCAGCTATTACTGTGTCTTAGATGTATGTCAAAACTAGTTGGGGGTGAGGAAGAATCCTTGAAATATAATCTCACCACATCAAAATAAAACATTACAGTAAAACAGCACAATAAATGGTCTTACCTGGCTATTGGAAGGTGCTGAACCAACTGCATCAATGGTATCCATTTCAGAAGTTGCAGAATTGTCCTGAATTTAAAACATAGAAAGGTAGACTTTTATAATGTTAATTGATATTATTATTGCATTAAAGGGGAACTATAGTCAGATTACATCTTTACATATGCAGTACTATACCTTAGTGAGAAGCGTTTCCCCCCATTAGATGTTTCATGTGAAGCTGGATGATTT
>JAKJJM010004182.1:0-11216 GCA_021901965.1 Pipa carvalhoi
CCCTAAGGCGTGTCAGATATGCTTGTGCGTATTGCGGGAGGAAGGCTGGTAGGAGGCGCTTACTTGTCAACAAGTAATCCACACCTCCTCCTACAGCCTTTCTATCCGACAAGCCTGCAGTGTCGACAATGTTGTTTCAAGCTGACAGGTGCACTTTAAAGGATAACTCAGAAAAAAAAATAAAACACCTGACTAGACCCATTGTTTTTATGTAAATTTAGATAATACATATTCATTCATGAAATGCCCAGTTTATATAAGATGGCTGCAACCAGTACAATTACTTACATATGAATAACTGTCATAGCAATCAAAACTAAATTTTTATTTCTGCCATTTGATCCTTCACATAAAGATCCACAATAACTGCAAATGCATACTTGGAAAATGTCTTAAATGCACTTCTTTTAATTCTATAATGGCAGTATGGGAAAATGGTTAGTTTCTATCAGCTTCTTGTGGCCAGTTTGGGACTTGACCACTTATAAAACTTATAAGCTAAGCTAAGCTTTAATCACTTGAGGTTTGTTTACCTCTTTCCTGGTTGCAGCCATCATATCTACTAAGTTAAAATGGATCTTTAGGCCAAGGTCTGTTTTTCAGCTGAGCTGGAAAAATATTCTCCATTGTTTCCTGTGGGGTAATCCACACAGGCTATAGTATTTTGCACCATAGACAATAATGCACCTAAGTAAAAACAGCTCAGCTGAAAAACCAGCTAGTGTTACCGTGGCCTTCAATAATAAACACTAACAGTTCTCTGGAAAACACCACAAAGCGAAATGTAAATACAATTTTAAAATTAAAGCATTGTTTACAAATGTAATTAAGAGTATATTAAGTGTAAAGGCTTATGGGACATTTTTACTTCTTGGTATTTCTGTACTTTAAAGAAGAAATCTATGAAAAAATCAGAGTAAACAAATAATGGCCCATGTCACTCATGGGGATCTATAGAAGTAACTTCCACCAGTAGCTGAATCTAATGGTACCTCTTCACATACAGCTATAAAAAGTAGCTTTGATTTGTACATGGAAAACAATGAAAACTACATGACAGGCAACTGCTAGCAAGCATCTACAAATATCCATATGGCAGAAATTATATGGTGTTTTTAGGGACTGAACCTAACTGGTTTCAAAAGTTGCAAACTGTATGTAAGCTAGTAGTTTCAGGTGGCCCAATGGTTCTGCCACACAGCTGCAATCTACCCCTCCTACCTGGTCTGAGTTCTGAAGGGAGGGATGGGCTCAGTCATTTAAACTTATACCACGACATGTCAGTTTCCCCTCCACTGTATCTTGTAAACATGCTTTAATTCAAAGTCAAAAGTTCTATATTTTTTTTTAAATAGTCTCTGCACCATTATTTTAAACTTTAGAAAATACAAAGTCATGCTATTACCATACAAAACACAAGTACAAGTATCTTTGAAATAAAAAGAATACTTATTAAAATACTTTCTGTAAAAACAGTTCACTGTATTTTCTTGTTTGATGTCCTGTGTCTAAAACACAGTAAAAAAGGATCTCAAGAAATGTCATAAAAGGATATAACATAAGAAACTTGATTAAAGTTTGTAATTAGTAGTTGTCACTGTGACACATAACCTTATCTACCAATAATTTCCTCAAGAATTAATAGTTTACAATTTCCATATAAAGAAGACACTGATGCTAAATAATTACACAATCTGTTTTTGAGAATCCTTCCAACCTGGGTAAAACAGACATTTCATAATAAAGCAATGTATAGCTAAAACACAAATTGATATTATAGTTAGCATAAAAATTGACACGTACACTTATTTTTCTTAAAATGCCAGAACTGCTTTTCAGCAGTGAGGGAAAAAATACTAATGCATTTTAGTGCTAAAAGGTACACAATGGGCGCTATTTAAGAAAGTTGGAAAGACCGGTACTGGTCTTTCTGACTTTCCTGCGGTCCCAATATCCACATTATGGAAATCGGTAATTTTCGATTTCCATAATCTGGAAATCGGATATTTGTACCGAAATAATCCGTAGCCATTATAATTTATGGCTACGGATCAGTACAAATACCTGATTTCCAGATTATGGAAATCGAGAAACACCGATTTCCATAATGTGGAAATCGGGACTGCCCATATTAAGCCTGAAAAGACTCTGGTGAAGTCTTTTCGGGCTTAATAAATACCGCCCAATAACTCTATAGAAAGAAGTTTTCTATTTATTGGCCACCTAGTATTAAGTACAAGTGTTAAAATGACAGATTTAGGCTGATTATGCAGAATAGTCATAGCAGTTGAAGAAAAAACAAGTACTTGGAGAAGAGGATTTCAGCTAATCCTAACTCCTCCTCTCTCAAGGGCTATGCTCACTAACAGAGCATGCTTCCCCCCCTCCTGAAACTAATTAAAATCTACTTTCATTTGCTTCAGGAAACTTGCAAGGCAGCTCTGAGAGACTGAAAAACTGCAGAAAAGCATCATAATGTACAGAGGAAATAGGAGGAGGGGTTGATAGCCCTACTCAAAGTGCTTGTTTTTTCTTCTACTGCTATGATTATTCTGCAAAATTGGTAAGACTAAATCTAAAAAAGTAATTTTAACAGTTTTACTTAAAAATAGGTGGTCAATAAATAAAAAGTACTTTATTTATTTTTTTTTAACAGACTTTGGGGTCCTTTTAAAAATGTAATTGAGCAAGACATTTAGATTGGATACATTTATAAATAAATCTGTAAATGTTATGCATTCATATATAAACAAATGTGATACAGCTATTTTTCTTCATTTATACATTCAAAGGCTCAGATTTTTTTATATTGATAACCGGAATAAATAATTTCATCCCTCTCCTCCAGAAATCTCACCTCACCCCTGGCCTCTGCTGCTCCTGATGACTCCGGGATTGTCACCCCACTAAAGGGAGGTGACTGTAAAGTTGTCTTCAGGAATATTTTCAGGTCCCAGAAACCCACCCTTCATGTTGGGAGGGGACAGGACCGGGGCACCCTGGGGAGGGAAGGCTGGGTAACGATAGGTATCCTGTAGTTGCACCATAGAGTCTCTCTGCACAGGGGAATGGGTAATATCACTTAGCAGGGGGCAAGGGTAGGGGGCTCTGTGGTGTCCTCTCATCATGTCCATCGTCTCTTTGTCTCTTTTAGGACTGGGGATATGAGGGCTCAGGCAAGATGCCCCCTCTCCCCGTCTGCCCATAAAGTCCGACAGTAAACCCCCTTTGCCATCATAAGGAGGACTGCGAGGCGGGTACCAGTAACCAGCATTTTTGCAGCTGGGGGGCTCATAGCGGTGATGGGTTGAGGGCTGAGGGGGAAGCTGCTCCCGACAAGAGGGTAAGTGGGGAGGCAAACTGTGTTTGAGGGGATCACAGGAGGCATGAGAGGGAGTTACTAGCTTCCTTCCCTCTCCTGGCCGTAGCTCTAGTGTAGGGGAGCAGTTGGGAGAAAAAGGAGAGTCTTGCATGGGATGGTCATAGCCCAGGCCTGGTGGAGGAGGAGGATGTGGAGCACCAGGAGTGGTGCTTCCAGATGGGGGAAGGTGAGCAAAGTGTTTTCCAGTCTCCAGATCTGTAGAGGGAGGGCACAGCCCAGGGGAATCACTCTGGAAGCCAAATGTGCCATCAGAAGGGGTGGATGGGTTCATGGAATATGGTCCAGAGAAGTCACAGGGGGGCTCTCTATCTCCCACACCATATGCCCGCGAGTGGGAGGGAAGAGGTGACATGCTGCTGTCCCCACTATAGCAGTCCAGTCCTAGGTCTGAAGTCTCCTGGAACAGAGAACTGACAGAGGATGATGGGGGTGGAGCAGGTGGTTTTGGGACAAATTTGGCTTTGCCTGATCCTCTCTCTTTCCTGCTTGTGGAACAGCCCCCACCTCGACCTCCTCTTGGACCTCTTGGCCCACCTCCTCTCTTCGTAGGAAATCCTGTAGGGGGAGCAGCAGCTGAGGAAGAGGAGGAGGAAGGAGAGGATGAAGAGAAACCAAGGTGATGGTGGTGTGGGTGCGAAGGTTCAAAAATTTCAGTCTTCTTCCTGCGTCCCCGACCGGGTTTAGCAGTTTGATGAAAGAGAACACTCTGGTTCCAGCTATATCCAGGTGCAGAAGAGGTTTCATTCCAGTCCATCATTAACTTTTCAAGGCTTGATAAGCTGGACTGCCCTTCACTAGATGAAGCTTCACTATTGGCCCTGCGATAGCCTGCACCAGGCTGTGTATATTGTGTGCTATCGGAGGAAGATTCTGACATGTTATCAGTGTTTTGTTTGGCTTTCTGTGGAGTATAGTTGCTGATATCTAGGATGACATTGGGCTCGGTCATATGGCAATCAAATCCAGATCCATACAGCTGTCCAAAACTGTCAGGTCCCCAGTCTGTCTGACCATACCCTTGTCTAAAACTCCACTGACTTGTCCCTGAAGTTCCTGGAAAGTTACGGCTATTCTCCCCAGGGAAAAGAGAACCAGCAGATTTAGGCAGCATGTAACTGGCAGGTGAAGAAGTTCCTGAACGACTCTCACTTCTTAAAGGGGTAAATGGGGGAACTTCAGATGTATTGAAGAATGGATTTTTGGCCATGTTGACTCCTGATCCTACAGATGGTAATTGCTGTTGCTGACTAAAACCAGTACTACTGTGTGCACTTCCTGGTGATGAAGGGAGGCTGTTTCCTCCTCCACTAAATGAGAAACTGCAGTCTTTGTTGCTTCCACAATCTGGGGGTCCAGGAGGATATTGTTTGTTGGGTGCAAAAAGTCCATGGCTGGTTAGGTTCTGACCACTAGTTGCAGAAAAACTACTAAACTGACCAAATCCTCCAGAAGGATGAGAGTTAGGTGACCGTGAAAGAAGCTTTTGAAAAGTATCAGACCCTCGGCAATCTTGCTGAGTTAATGAGCCATAGCTTGATGTCCCTCGGCTAGGTGGAAATTGTTGCCTGGCTGGCGCTGAACTTTGGTATGCTGATTCTTGAGTGCTGGCCTTGGGGCCACGCGAATTAGAGTAGGTCTGGAGTGCTTGGGGATTAGGGGAAACAGATGATCCAGAGAAGGCTGAGGCTGATTTGCGGGCTTCCTGTCTCTGGGAAGCCATAGCAAAATCTACAAGATCTGAAGAGTCATCTGAATCCAGGAGAGAGCGGAAATACCCAGTAAAAAGGCTGTGACGGTCCTGTCCTCCACTTTCAGAATGAGGTGCAGATCCAGCACCTGTGTAATAACTGGGCCTGCTTGGGGATCCACTGTGCACTGTAGAAAAACCTCTGTGCTCAGGCCCCTGATAGCTACAATGTCGGCCACCTGGCTGGCTGTGGGAAAGCTGAGCCAGCCATGGTCCACCTTTACCTTCTGCTCCCCACTCAGATGCGCCTTGATAAGTACCATCTACTCCCATGTCACCAAGTAGAGCACCATTCTTACGAGATCTTCTCTTGCGTTTGGGTTTAGCATTAGGGTCAGGTTCAGGTCGCGGCTGTCGACGCTTGCGTGGCTTCAGGGGGTCAACAGGTCTTGGTTTAGCCTTCTTCTTTCCAATTCCCTCAAAGAACTCACTGAAGGAACAACGGGACAACTCAGGGTTATGGCTGTTGCACCCACCTCGCCGCCCTGGTCCACCCCCTCGCCCTCCTCGTCTACGGTAGCCCTGAACTCTATGAAGAAATTGTGAGATGCTGTGAGTGTCAGGAGCTTGGTGTACAGATTCTGGAAGAGTTGGAGTCCAGCATCGAGGAGGGGAGGTGCGGCCAGCTGCTTGACTCTGTCGGTTCAAAAATGCAAGTTTTGCTAAAACATCACTATATTCTGATTTACTGTCATTGGCATCTGCCACATAAGAGGGCTGAGGAGATGCTAGCTTTTGCTTCCTTCGTCTCCGCTTTTTCACCAATTCACCCTCTGTCAGTGGTGTAGGAGGCTGTGGAGTTGGAGGGGGCGGTGCTGTATGTTCTTTGGGGGGCAGCTGAGGCATCATTGGAGGAGTTTCACGGGCCAGCACAAGATTTTTTGGAGGCCTGCCTCTCCTCCGCTTAAGAATGATAGGAAGTTCACCAGGAGGAAACACCATGACAACATTGCGACCATTGTTCTTCATTTTTAAGAGTGATGTGGGGCCAGGACCAGAACCTCCTATCAGTTCTCCTCCTTCTACACTCAGAGTGCTGCTAAAAGAGGATACTTTGTAACTGGTTTTATTTCTCCTACCCATAGGCATGGGTATCCTTGCAATGCGAACCACCATTTTGCGCATTCCTTTGCGTTTAGGTTTTTCTGGAGGGCCTTCTTGTACTGGCAATTCCATAACTGAAGGTTTCTGGTTGAAACAGGGGTGTAAATTTTGTTCATGAGGACGGTATGCCCTAGGTTCTTCCGGTGTTCGGTGGTAGGGTGGCATCACAAATGCCCGTGAATGGCTCTCTGATGCACGGGGTCTTCCTGGTCGCCGTCTTCGTCCCCTACCAGGTCTTTCACCCCTGCGGCCTCTGTGTCCAAACCTTCCACGATGTGAAAAGGGCATTCTTCTTAGGGTGTCACTTGAAGGAGAAAAAAGAGGAAGCATCCATGGCATCTCTTCCATCTGTGGTTCCATCAGAATATTTGTTGCCACTGACTTTTCTTCCAACCTTCTCTGATCTTCAAAGCTTTCCTCGTCTGAAGACTCTTCTTTGAAGTCAGGTCTGATTCGTCTTATTCCTTCTTCTTTCACACTGACTACATTCTCTACGGTTACCTGTTGTTCTTGATGTTTGACACCTGTTCCTTCCACTACCTCATCCTCATTGAACCCAGTTAATTCCTGCTCCTCCTCAGATGAATCCTCTTCGTGCTTACTTTCTTCCTGCTCATCACCTGATGACTCTTCCCGTTTGTGTTCATCTTGATCTTCTCCAGATGACTCCTCTTGTTTGTTCTCTTCTTGATCCTCCCCCGACTCCTCCTCCTGTTTACTTCCTTCTTGCTCCTCCCCAGAATCATCTTCATGTTTAGGGTCATCCGGTTCATCACCTGAGTCATCACCTTCCTGTTTACTTAATTTATTCTCCCTAGATACTTCTTCCTTTTGCCTGTAGTCAAGCCCCAATTCCTCTTCTTTTTTGCTTCCAGTTGCATCTACCTCTTTCATTGAGCTCCCCATTCCTTCCCCTCTTTCCCCTTCACTTTCTATTTGCTGAGGTTCCATCCAGGCTAGAGCTGCTAATTCTCTTAACACATCTGAACTAGCAGACTCCATGGAATCTGGGTTGGGAGAGACTGAACCTGGCTCTTTTTCCACGGTCTCAGATGGCTTCTCTTCGGGGCTTCTCAGACCACATGCCAAACTCTGAGAAGAAAAAAAGCTGTAATGTAATCCAGGTTCTGCATCTTCAGGCTCAGAAGAAGGGCTTGCAATGTGGCTGCAATCCAGTCTTACTCCACTGGATCGAAGGTCATTGGACAGCTGGCTAAGGTCTTTCATGATATCCATTAACCTTACTACAGGCTGCAGGTTCACACGTCCATTGCCACACTTGCTCTTCAACAAAGCAATGATTCCATCTACTCCCAGCCGGGGTGATCCAGATGACGGGCGGCAGAGAGGCTTGCTAACACGGCCCCAGGACTCATTACGTGGAGAGTTTAAGTCTTCTTGTTGGGATGAGCACAGGTGGGGTTCCAGAGAAGTCAGAGAGGAATCTAAGACAGAAGCACAAATAAAAAGCAGTTTAGAAACTTAGTTTGGAAATATATTCTCACAAGAGAAAATTATAAATGTTTAAGAGTAGTAAATATAAATGATTTATCATACATACAATTTATAGAGATAGACAGATAAGGTTGGAAGAGCAAGGTTAGTATTTTGCGGCAGTACATTCTGTATACTTACTTTGCTGCTTAGCACTTCTTCCACTGTATTTGGTGTCTCTGTGAATGCAAAAAAACCGAAATTAGTCTTGCCACACTAAACAAAATGATACTTTAAACCTAAGCCTGTCAAGAATTTAATAACATATATTGTAGTATATTAAAAGAATCCAAGAGAAATTTGATTTTAATGGTCTCTAAAATTGCAAGATACTAATTACAGTCTAGAAAATAGTCCATTATTTACTAGAAAACAAATCAAAACAATTAGGTAAGGTTGCTACTGGACAAAAAAGTTATGCGCAGGGACAAAATCAACATAATACTTTCTTCTAATTCTTGCTAGCATACATGTATTAAACTATTTATACAGATGAATAAAAGAGCTGGAAATCCTCCTCCTCTCCATAACACAGATTACTCACCTCGATCGTGGGTGTCTGCAGACCAGGGTCACTCTGCGGCTCCTTTCTGTTTCCTTGGAGTGAAGGGAACGCCTTTCAGCAGTAACTTCACCATTTTCCAGGCTCTGGGAAACAAGGCCTGAAGTGTTTAGATCTGTAAGGAAAACAGAAGAGAAGTAAGAACATGTAGATAAAAAATCTATACTGTTAAATTGAGGCATGTAAGTAACATTGTTCATTAGACACTAGCACACACATGCTTAATATGCTTTTATCTTATGGTCTTTGGTATGAAAACAACATTATTAACACATGTAATAAATACTTTAAAAGAGTGTAGAAACAAAGCTTTTAAGAATCTGGGATAATGACTATTTTTATAGTATTTTAAGCTCCCTCCATCACCTCACACCTATTTTTTTTTTTTTCTCTTTACCTTTATGACCATCTTCCTCCTTCTGTTCAGCTTTGTCCCTGTCACTCTTCTCCTTATCTCCCACTCACTCTCCTCTTTTCTTTCTATCCCTCCCTCCCATCTTCCTTCCTCCCCCTCTTCTCCTTTCTCCCCTGCTGTCTTTCTGCTCCTGCCTCTGCTTCTCTCTCCTGTTATCTGTTTCTCAATATCCTGCAGAGTGGTGTATATATAATGTGTCTCTCTTCTCCACACAGACACAAGCCCTCTCCTCAGGGCTGTGTGCTCTTCCCCTCCTCTCACTAACTTAATCCCATGATCTCCTCACGCCTCTCCTCAAGGCTTCATACCTTCTCTCTTTCTGAATCCAAAGCTCTTCTCTCTTACTCACCTCAGTCTACACCATCCATATCTCTTTTAACTCTCTGCAATTCCTTGCTATTCTGTACATCCATTTCTGTGCATTACTAACACACACTACTCTTTACTTCCCTCTGCCCCCTCCTCTATTATTGGCACATGCTGCCAGTGCTCAGTTGATAATGCCTGTGCCTAGGGAAGTGTGTGAGCGCATCTGTGAACCCAAAGCCAGCAGGAAAAAAAAAAAAAGAATCCTTGTGAGCATGACTGAAGAGTTGGCTTGTCTAACCAAGGGAAATCTGATAATAGTTCAGTCACTGATATTGTTCTTAGTAAAAATGTACTTCGGAGATTCGGAATGTTTAACAAATACTGCATAGTAGATACGCTAGTGTTCTTAACTGTTGGAGTGGCCTGAAGTGTTCTCTGTACATGGTATATAACATATTGAGGCTTCATACATAAATATTAACATGCACCAATACCAAAATATTCTCTATAGTAGCTTACTGTATGCATAGAATACATGTTTCCTTAGCAACTGTTATAACATGACATGTGTTAAACATAACACAGAAATATGATATAATATAGTCAGACTATTCATACACTACTATACTACTTCCCTAGAAATCTGTGGTTTCCAAAATGTGGGTGTTCTTAACCATTTGCAAATATCACTCACACTGTTGCCAGAGACCAAGCTAAAAAACACACAAAAAATAATTTAACTATATTGGCACCAAAAATAAAAAAAATAAAATTTAACTTGATAAACATATTCCAAATGCTGAATATGGTTGTTGAAATTCTTAGTTCCACAAGCCTTCCCACAGGGGGTTTTCCCAGTTGTTACATATATTATTCACATACTCTGCACTGCATTCCATAGTGAAAATGCAAGGCAGTTACTCCCCACCTGGGAGATGCAAGCCCCCAGTGGTCAGTAGTGCTACTTACAAAGAAATACTGAATTGATAACATAAGTATTTGCAATGTTTACATCCGCTGCCAGGAATCTAGCTCTATACTAGCTATGACCAATGCATATGGAACTATTTCACCCAATAACTTTTACCCCCACCTTTAGCTAAAAATTGATACCATATAGATTACTTTGGAAATATACAATATTTGCTGGCATGAGGATATCCAAGAAACAATAGCAGCATCACAACCACAATATAAATTCCTGAGTGAATGGAATTTACTGAGTTTCATGCAGCATGAGAAGAGAACACTGAAACTGTGAAAATGTGAGCTCAAAAATAAAATTGCTAAAATTCAGGAAGAAAGAATGCCAAATTGGGCGGCAGCACCACAGTTCAAAGGAAGTACATTAACACCATCAGTCAGGTGATGTCTGTCTCTTTCTCTCTTTTTTAAATTCTCCACTTGTTTTCCATCATTAGGCTATGGCCCTCAGCAGGTCACTCGATGTGAGCAATTAAAAGGCAGAGCAGACCACACAGAAGTGCAATGCTGAACATAGAGGGGGGAGGGGATACAGAGAGGGTTAGAGAGATACACAGAAACCACAAATATAAGAAGAAAGATAGTTAAGGGAAAAGGCAGAGCAGATAATGGGTTACAGAGGAAAAACAGACCAGAACATAAAAAAATAAAGAGCCCAGAACATGATGCTAGAGGGATACAGGTTGAGAGACAAATTCACAAGAGGAACAATAGAGAAGCACACAGAATATCTGTGAAGAGGAGACTCACTGCAAGGATAAAAAATACATGAACGGAGAGACACAGGTGTATGAAATGGGCCTATTCAGAAGGGGGTGGAACAAACAATGCACAGTAACCTGTCTGATATAAAGAGGGGAAAATTAAAAATATATATACTATGTAGAAGGAAATAAAATGGTGGATGGATATAGCCTATTTTCTATGCAACACTGTGCTTTAATTTTTAGTCTATTTCTACAGACATGGCCATCCAATATAATATTTAACTATCATCTGTCATCCTTTGCCTGTCTTATTATTAATGGATAGGCAATAAGTTTTAGGTGACAAACACCCATTTTGAATGCTATGAAATAGGTAATATATTATACCCATAGACACACATCAGGAAGTGTTGCAACAGTGTGTGTGTGTGTGTGTGTGTGTGTGTGTGTGTGTGTGTGTGTGTGTGTGTGTGTGTGTGTGTGTGTGTGTGGGGGGGGGGGGGGGGGGGGGG
>JAKJJM010004204.1:0-13861 GCA_021901965.1 Pipa carvalhoi
TCTATATATATATATATATATATATATATATATATATATATATATATATATATATATATATAATAAAACACACATACGGGGAAGTGTATCAAATGGTCTTAACATAAAAAAAAAATGGTGAAAAAGTAACTTTTTTACCACATGTGCAGGGTTGGACTGGCCCACCAGAGCACCAGGCCTGGTGCCAAAAAGCATCTCTTAACATTTGCTGGTCCCTAGCTACCTTTAATTACACTTACACTTGGGAAATTGGCTCTTTGTCCTACAAAACTGTTAATTTATTAGGATATTTCTGGTGGACATTAAAACTTTTGCTAGTAGGCTGTGGGCCCTTACAATCAAGTTCTCTGGGGGTCCCAAGATATGCCTCAGTATTCATTTTTATAGAACTGGTATCTAATTTTTCATTTTTGTGAAAACCAATGTTTAAGACCAAGTGCAACTGATGTATGAAACTTACAACACTCTAAAGACCTATTTAAGGAAGTAAAATTAAGGACTTCCTGAACTGCAAAAAGGCAGTTGGGGGTAAAAAAATATTATCAATTCCCGTGTGTGTGTGTTTTTTTATATACAATAAAGTCTAATATGTGTAAAAAAAAAAAGTTAGTAATTTCTGTTTGTGTGTCAGATTTTACAATAACATTCATTTAGTGTGGTATACAATCTAATCCTACAATTATCTATGACATGTTTACTAATACCAATCACACATGATGTCATTGTTTTCATAAAGGTTTAACTCTTTATTTAGTAAGACAGCCTATTACTGTAACAAGGGAACTCCCACATCCTCTTGATTAACATTGTATTTTTAAAATCCATACTACATCATGTATTTACAAACAATGTGAAAAAAAAAAAAAAACACCATATAAAAAAAATCTGGTAAACAAAATAATTAAACTGTCAACCTATCTGCCTTGTAGTTTTAAAAAAAATTGTTTTGTTGTTGGTGTTAGTGTCAGGTCAACACTGCCCTCTACTGACAGGAGATGGTAGTTAAAATTGTTAAAATGAATGTTTCTTCTTCCACGAATCTTGCTAAAAACACATATATTAGCAGCAACATCCAAATACATTTTAATCTATCTTGCTGTTAAAAACAAAATATGAATCATCATCATCACAACTTTCGTAAAAGCCAAAATTAGTTTTTAAACGAAAGCCTGACTGCACATATTGGAAAATAATGGGTTTGGGATGTAGAATTCATATAAACAATTGAAAATCTGCACTGGTGATATAAACAATCAGCAGTTACTTTACTGTAGCTAGAAATGTTTGCTATGGTTACAAAACAAATTCAATTCAATCTGTGTTTAAATTAGCCCACTCCAATCATGTCGATCTATTTCATACACCAAGGGAGACATATATTAAAAAAAAAAAAAAACCCACAATCCAACCCTTTAAATGCTGATAAAAATTGCATCCCACAAATGTTAACGTTTTTGTTGTGATTTTAATTACTAAACATTTGCAGTAAAAAACATAAAGCAATGACAATGATGGGGAAAGCAGTAAAATTGTCTGGATGTGGTTTTTATCAAAGTATTTTCATTAGCACTGGGTTTTCATTTCAGCCTATCTGAACAGTTTTTGTCCCAACAGTATTTATGTTTTTAGCAATTCCATTTTGAGGATACCAGTGTAGGAAAATGATTATAAAACAAAAACAAAAAAAAGGAAGTATTTTCTTTCCTAAAAGTTTGTATATAAGAGGTTAATTATTTAACATTGTGCTGAAGACAACATGTGTAAAATCAGCAAATAATATAAATGACGCTGGAGCTTAAGGCATTAAGTTGCAATAAAACACTACTTTGTTTTGCATCACAACATGTTTCAAGTCACACCTGGACCCTTTATCAAGTGAACAGAAGTGCTGTACAGTACAAAGAATATAAGCAAAAAGTCCCACCCACCAATAGTGTCCAAACCAATAAATGAGAAGTCCAAGGTGGGGATTGCACCAAGCCTCTCCCACAATGGTAGAGTCCATAATGTCCATACAATTTAATGCTGAAAAGTCAAGGTACTGCTACAAAACAAGCCTGCCTAAAAGGTCTAGGTGTGCGACAGAAACAGGACATGCAATGCCTAAAATATTTGTAAAGTATAACCCTGTATTTTCATTATACTTTACAAATATTTTGGGACTTTTTGCTTATGTTCTTTGTACTTTACAGCATTTCTGTTCACTATATAAAGGGTGAAGGTGTGATCCGAAACATGCTGTGATGCAATAAAACACTGCTTTGTTTTGCAACTTAATGCCTAAGCTCCAGCATAATTTATCTTATTTGCTGATTACTCGAGATCCTAACGGTGATGTTATATGCTGTTGAGCTACCTGCATGGAATAGCAGCACAGTAAAACCATTTCATTGGATGTGAATATGTGTGAAATATTATATGGTGACTCCATCCAGTGTAGTAAATAATTTATTGCACTTAGAGAATTGTGTACAAATATATAATTACTGTGAGGGAACTCAGAGTTAATATAAGGAGTTGCTTTTGGCAGGAAAAGTGTCTTTGGGCTCCAGGTCTCCACCAGAAGGGTGGCAGAGACCTGTAAGCTGAGTGAGATAGCACAGCCCTAGTAAAGATCACTTCAGAAAGTGATAGTTAGACCTAGCTGGGACAGGCCCTGCTTACATTAGGAGTAGTAAATCAATAATGGGTGCCAGAAGTTCTTCTTTCAAACAGGAACACTTTATTCACACAGAGCATCAATCAGGAACACACACTTTAAACTTGATAGCACAGTTTAATTTAATAGGACAAGTACATCTTTGTGCATAGTTACCCTTCCATTAGCAAGCAAGAAGCAGGAGCATCTCTCACCACATTCTGGCAAGCGCACAGAAATTCCACCTCTCGGGAATACTCAGAGGACTTCTGCTTAGCATCTGAGATAAAACCAGCCTGCGTGATTCTTACTCCAGGGGTACCACTATCTCCAGACCTAGCAAATTGCTACCCTAAGACCCTGTCACTTTTAGACCCTACTTTAAGTGCCTGACCTTCTGTCCAAGACACCTGGGTGTCCTACACCCAGTGCACTCCTTGTTTGGGAAGCTGCCCTTCTGTAGCCACCGCACTGCCCAGTTACCAGCAAAGTAATGGTAACAATGTAGTGAGTATTTATATCTGAAAATCCTTTTTAAGTATAAAAATAAAAAGGCTTGTATTATATGAGCAGTTGGATTTATAAAAAGGTTATTTCATTTTATCAGACAGACAAAAATATCTGATCGAACAAAATTACAAGCTAACATCACAATTAGGTCTTATAAACCTGAGTCAGATGTTAGTAGCAGTAAAAAGAGTACATGCACAGGTCACTGCTACCTACTGGACTTATAAAAGATTTCTTACCACTGTCCTGCTTTAAAGGTGAAATCTCTATTTGCGACAGCAAGACAAACTCTTTTCACATTTGCAGATTCATTGGCAATTCCACAGACTTTTGCAGGAGAGATTACCTGAGAAAAAATGACCAGAAATTAATGAGATTTTATTAGTTTCTATAAATGTAATCATAAAAAGCAAATCGTTTTTATTTTAGCCTCAAAACTAAGAAAGTAAATTCAGTTATGCAAAAGTTTCAGCAACATTTAAAAGGTATTTCATGCACTGACAAGATTGTCACCTCTTCGTCACTATCGGCAAATTTCACTTCTTGTTTTTTTCTTAATTAGAATTCTTTACACAGACCATTTTACTAACTTAGGGCTGCCACCATTAAAGGACCAGTAAACCTAAAATACAAGTTACTTTATATAAAAGAGCAACTAAAAGCAACTTCTGATTTTGTGAAATACAGAAAAAGCTACGCAATACTGTAGAAAATGCAACATACTCTGAATTATTCTCAACAGAAGCTTTGAGGATAGGTTGAGAGGTATGGGGAACTTGCAGTTAGACGGAAGAGAAAATGGGTGATAAAAAGAGACATAAAAGATAGGGAGGCAGTAATGGGAATACATCTATCAAAAAACCTAACATGGTCCCTTCACTCCTCTAAATCTATAAAAAAGCGCAACAACGTCTCTATTTCCTCAGGTGTCTCAGGAAAGAACAGGTCTGCCTAGAATACTAATAAACTTCTATCGATGCACCATTGAGAGCATCATCATGTATTGTATTACAGCATGGTACGGTAACTGCAGCTCATCAGACCACAAAGCGCTCCAAAGGGTAATCAAGCTGGCACAGCATATCATCGGCACCCAACTTACCCCCGTAGAGGATATCTACTGGAGTCGCTGTCTGGCTAGAGCACAAAACATCATAAATGACATTGTCACCCGAACCATGAGCTGTTCTCCCTACCACCATCTGGGAGACGATACAGATGTCTGAACTCACACACTTGTAGACTAAGGAACAGTTTCGTCCCTGAAGTGGTTACTATTCTGAACTTTTTTCCTGTCTCACTGATGTGCTTATTCCTAACTACGCACAGTCTTTTCTTGTTACTGCTTTTCTCTCTAACTTGCTCTGTGACATAATTTGTTTGATGCATGTTATTTATTCATTGATTATTTATTATTACTATTTATTTTGCTGTATGGAGGCAAAAACAATTTTCGCTGGTTATGTAGTTGTACAAACACAGTGACAATAAATTGAATCTAATCAAATCTAATGGGAAATAAAATGGAAGAGAACTTGAAAATAAGAGAAGGGGGATTCTATTGTTCCCAGTTTAAATAATCAAAATAGCATTCCTTTCAGGTCATTTTTGCATTAGCAAACTTGCCCCAATTTCAGAACAACTAGGAAATAAGAAATAAATACAAATCCACTTTCCAGTATTTAATCTGCGTTTTCGTACATCCAAATAACAAAACTGTTAGTTACTAAATAATCAATACAAGGTTTGGAAGATTTATCGTCAGACTGAAAATAGAATGGTTTTGTAATATTTACTCACTTTACCCCACTCCAAAATGATTCTATTCTGAGATTAAAAATCTTATTAATTTGATATTATCTATCACAAAACAACATAAATGGTATATACATATAAAACCAAAAGGTATATTAAGGCAATAACTTAACTAGAGAAGTCATATTCAGAAAGAAGTTTGAAGCAGTGGAGCTGAAATAAAAGTCATTTACCTCTTGTCTAAAGGTATTAGCAGTCCGCTCCAAGTGATCCATCTGTCTGTTTGAGGACATTTTCCTTCTGTATCAAATAAGTCCATATTTCATTTTTATGAGGAAATAATTTCTTTTCCATAAGAATCAACTCATTTTATGAGAAACTGATAACATATACAATGTACAAAACACATTTTTGTTTAGTGTGAATTCACTGGCCTATTTCTGCTTGCTAAATCAGAAAGAATTGCATAACAGTGCTAGGGTACTTACTAAAGTACTCTGTCCTATATCATCACCAACAAAGACCTAATGTTTCAGAGTTTGATGAGCATCTCTTTCCTATAACAACAGATCTGCCATCACATCAGTTTACAAACAATATCTACTAATGCCTGTAGAAAGAGCACCCACCTACTGAGAGTGTAAGCACACAAAACAGGGGCGGAGTGAGTACAGAAATTTCCAGTAATGCCCCTAAGCCCTTGATAAGCAGCAGAAAGAAGAGCCATGGCTGAGGTAGAAACAACAGGTATCCTAAATCTGGAAATATAAAAAAAAAAAAAAATCAAATTCTTAAGGATTTCATAAAACAGTTTTCATATAATCAACACATACAAAAGTCTGTTACATGCAAGCCAGTTCTAGTCTATACCAGCATGTCCAACTATCAGCATCCCGTCAGAAAAACCCAGTTGATGGTGGAGAGAACAAGGCAACAAAAGGCAGTAACATAATGAGTGATCCTGAGCTAAATCAATATGGGTAATTTATTACACTATATGGATAGTTTACACTAAAATGAGTGAAAAGACCAGCAAGGATAACGGCACTTACGCAGCCCACTGAGATTCCCTACTCATTTCCATTAGCTTTGCCACAGCACTGCTCAACACTCTGGCTGAAGCACTTTTCAGTGATAAAATGCCATCGGCCAGACTTTCAAGCTGCAGCCAACAGGATCGCTTTGTGTGCCACAGCCAAAGTCACAGTTTGTCATATGAATGGACAAGTCTGTCAGACATATCCAGTATTATCAAAAGTCCTAAGTTTTTCAAATGCCCAACAAAGTGAAAGCGTATCTTGAAAAATAAAAATTTCACATCCACATTAAGTACTATTAAGTGTTTTCTGTGTTCTAAGGTGCCATTTTCATTTTTGATACCAAAATATTCTGTTTCCGGCTAATCCACTATCTGATATAGCCTAGAAAAATCCTTTATGGCAAGAAAGATTCTGTGTTCATTTTAATGGCAGAGGAGGCCTTAGAATTAGGAGCTTCTTAGCAGGGTCAGGTTAGTAGACAGTTCAGTTATCAGACAGTAAATCATTGACAACATACTTTCTGTATCTATCGAACAGTAGTTGTGCTTGTTTAAATGAATTTCTAGTCAGGCTATATTTATTAGGTCCCTAAAAAGTGCTCACTGAGCTGGCTAAAGGATAAAGGCTGGTCAATATCAGAAAAAATATGTCAGCTTCGTGGACAGCTTCAGAGGCACACATCGTTTGTAATACATAGCTATATCAACTATAAACTGGTACAGTAGGCACTATTCATAAGGTACATTACCTCAAGCCAAATGAAAGAAAAGTCAAGAAAAATAATGAAGAAAAATAATGATACACTGGTTATTTGAACCACATTCATTTTGATGACTTTTCATTGACTTTTCTTCATTATTTTTCTTGTTTTTACATTTTATAGTATATATATATATTTGTTTTGATATTTACACCTCTTCTAGATTTTCTAGCGCCGCAACCTTTGTCAAGCTTTGGATGGACAAACATGTCACATGTCCATATTCCTATAAAACATTTGCTGTAACAGAAGTACATATAATGATCTTTTTGCAAATCTAAAAGTTTAATAGCAATTAATAAAACTGAAATGATCCTAACCATTCACTAAGACAACATATGAGTTGTGTCAGGACATGAAAGCTTTTAAGATTAATTAAGTTTACATATGGCTGTGGGTTTACGCCTTCCCTCAAAAGCAATTCAGGAAGAAGGAAATACAGCTTGTACACAAACATGATTCTGTTTCTTATCACACCCTTCACAATAAGAAAACTGTATCAGAAGTATCATGGAATAAAGTGCTAAAAGTTTGTTCAAGCTCCTATTTAAAGGATAACTTGAGAGACAGCTTAACACCTGTTTTTATATTAACATATAGCACTGGGTTATAGGTGGCTCAAGCAGGACCAACTACTTTCTACCTATAAAGAAGCAAATGCTGGGAAAGTTATGGGCTTGCCCTGGCTGGCAGTTCCATGAAGAGCTCTGGATTTATCTAAAAGATGGAGAAAACCTTTAAGAAATAAAAAACAAAAAAAACAATGTTACAACAGTCTTTATTAAAAGGGGAGCTAAAGGCACAGGTTGGCTGGCATAGTAAATGCTTTTCAGCCTTTGCTTAGCTAAAAAACCCTTGCCTTCTGGCTGCAAAAGCTCTCTGTTATACACTGAAATGGAGAACGTCAGCAGTACAGAGATCAAGGGGCGGCTTAGGTCCAGCTCCCTTCATTCATTGCTCTACTGCTACTGTGTAAACCACTGCCACAACATGCAGTAGCAGTCCTAAATTCCTGCCTTGGTGCTGTGCTTTCTATCATCTGCCACAAGGTGCTGATTTAGCTAAGCACAGGCTCGTGCCATTACATTAGTTGCCCTTAAAAAATCTTTTTCAGAGAAATAAATCATATGGGGCTGTTCCTAACAGTTAAGACTATGGGCGAAATTTATAAAAGTCGAAAAGGCAGAGTTTGGCCTTTCCAAATTTTATCGATGCTGCCAAAACGGGTCCGGATCGAAAAAGATCAATCGATACTTTTTAATCTGTGTTTTCCAATCAAAACTTTTCAATCGATATTTTTCGATCTGTTAGTGCTGGGAAAGTGTCTTAGCCTTTATGACACTTTCAGAGTGGTAACAGATCGAAAAGTTATGAAAGATTTCTGATAACATTTTTGCTACCATTACCCAGAATTATTGAGCTATATTACAGGTCCACCAAATGTGCACAAAGTTGCCAGATTCCATACAGCTGAAAACCCATAGATGGCGACTAATTTTTCATAATTTTTGCTATACGTGTTGGTGTATAGTACCATTTGTTAACAATTTTATAGGCCCTCTCTTTGATGGCCACACATAAGGAGGACCTATATGCTGCCATATTTTGTCCGACATTCCTTCATTTATATTTATGTTTAAGTCATCTTGCCATTTAGTCATGTAAGGTTGAAGAAAGTGTGTTGTACCCCTTGCAAAATTAGTATATGAGAGTCCTATCTCTTAAATGTGGCGAGTTGGTGGATTCTATACACATTTTTTTCAAAGTATGTAGGTTTGGGTTCTAGTTCTCCATGTTTGTGTGTCAAGAATTCATGTCTAATTTGTAAATACTGGAAAAATTGTGAATAGTCTAGATGGAAAGTTGTTTTCAATTCTGTAAATCTTTGCGAAATATGTTATATTTAAAAGTACTGAGCAGCAGTGGCACATTTCACCCACTATTTTTCTTAACAGCCTATAGGTATATTTTGCCAGGGATCATCAGAACTGCATTTACATTCTATCATTAACTCAATAGGTACCAGTAAATGCATACAAGCTGAAGGCCCTTATGGAACATTAAGAATCATTACAGAAACCATATAAAACATAATACAAGAAAAAAAAAAAACAGTATGTGTAATTTACCTTCAAATTCTAAATGCACGGCTCACATATAAAATAGCTGGAAACTGTGATTCATGGGATAACAATTTGGGGGGTGGAGGAAGTGTATATTTTGTGATGTTACTTTTGAGAAGAGAGAGAATCCTGGTTCAAAGCACTTCAGAAGAAAGACACCTAGAGGTGATCTGTCCAACTCTGTCACTTTTTAAAATCTACACTAATCAAGCAGAATAATGCTTCCTGTGCCTGAACAAATCTGCAGGGCCATTACAGAGATGATTATAGGAAATGTCTGGAGAAGCGCTACAGACATGTCTCTCTTCAATCAAAACTCTTTTAATACTAAAATAAGACATTTAAAAACTGGATGGATGTGGTTTAGATTGAAATTTCCCATCTTTCAGTTTTGTGTTTGAAATAATCACAGTATTGTCTGAAATCCTTTCATTCTAATGTCTTGTAAAACAACTTCTGGTTTTCAATTTAATCGGCCTAAACTTGGCATTGTTCATTTAAAAATGTATTTTAAAAAGTGAAAAAAAAAAAGCATTTCCAATAATATGTACATTAGCTGTAGAATTTAAAGAACTATTTTCTCTAAATTAAAATGCCTTAAATGTTTATGCTTAGTTACAATTTTTTGTAAATGAAATGGCTGAATAACTGTACTTTAGGTATGAATACATATAAAAGCAATCACATTTTTGGACTTTCTTCCTTCTAAAAATTCTATCACAGTCTTCATTCTGTGAAGAAATAACCTTATATTTACTTCCAGTATTATTCTCTACATAAGTACAAAAGCATCCACCTGGCTATTTAAAGGGATAATAGATATGTTTAACCCCGTAATGAAAACTATTCCCCTCTCAATTCTGCAATATAAATAATAAAACATTCTGAAACCATAGACCCACAAACAAAATTGGCAAAATATTTTCAGAAAAAGAGATAATGCTGTAAAATTAAAGTAGAAGGTTAAAAAGTTGCATCATAAAGTACAACTTTAACCGATATGTGCCATAAAAGATTTTTAACTGATTTTTAATAAAGCTGCCAGTCACACATATACACCTGGCCCAGCATGCTCAGGGCTACTGGCTAGCCAAAAATATGGAGTCAAAGTTATGTAACTCATATTAAAAACAGTTTAAGTACGCTTTAAAAATGTTGCTATATTTAAAGAGAGAGTGAAAAAAAGGCTTCACTAAGTGACTTTGGCGTGGCACCAAAAGTTTTTTACTAAATAGGCAATGTTTCTCTAGTGGTCAAATTTTTTTGACATTTATAAATATCCCCATTAGGGTTTTACCATGAGATTCATGGTTCTCACCTAGATCTCAGGGCCTGTAACCGAATCTTCAGGTTTAGAAAGCCCAATTTCAAACTCCCCATGTGGAACACTGATCTACAGCTGCTAGATATATGTTGGTGGTTACAGCATAACACAAAATACTACAATAATTGTAGTACTATAACTGTTCTTACATTGTTTCAATTAAAACTGGAGTTATTCTTTAATTATGTCATTAAGTATATGAGGACAGAGATAATGGCTAGCAGGGCAAACAATGGTGATGTGTTAAAAAGATGGGTTCTGGCAGGTTCTAAATGTTCAAATGTGTTCATTTCCAGGCACCTCTATCACACCTGACAAAGGGGTTTTCCCCGAAATATTGTGTGAATTGTTTTCACATCTGCAATAAATGGAATAACTCCAGTTTTATACAGCTGAGTGACTGCAGCTTGTTTTTTGAGGTTCTAAAGGTTCCCAGGTGGTCTGCCCTAAATTGTTATTTCAAGCAAAAAAAGCTTGCTTCTAAACAGATAAAACAAGTGAGTCACAGCTCCATTCTATTTTATTCACTAACTGAGGAACTGTGTATAGTAAAGGCATTTTTCCTCACTCAGAGACCAGATAAGGCTGGCTACTAAGACAGTCCTGCAAAGTGTCCATTGTGTTATCCAGAAGCTCATTAGTTCAGCGGCAGGTGTCCTTGCTGCTGACAACAGACAATTTTCTGTAGGGTAATGTCAGACGAGGTGTTTTTTTCCTGGCCACAAAATAGAGTCCTTTTGATTTCAATGGCAACAGTGTCAAAGTGGCTTGCAACTTTTTAGGCATGCAGTAAACAAAACAGCACTAACATATTTTGTAGCAATTTTAAAAGCATTTTGTTTAATAAATCATATGACAGCATTACTTTAAAGACTATCCACAACAGCACACTCAAAACAAACCTGCGTTTTTGAAGTCACTGGTTTGAGGGTCAGCAGTTCGTTATTTCCATCAAATTCCAAATACCTTCACATCTTTCATTGGCACTCATTGCTGCACAAAGTGATTGGAATAACACTGTAATTAAAGATTGAAATTAGACAAATTTATAAAAATAAAGACAATACTAACAAATATATGTTGCACTTAATGCATATGATATGTCCCCGCATACACTTTTTTATTTTTTTTTGTATTGCAGCACTTTTAGTTTTAGCCTAAAAGCACCCATTTAATGAAGGGATATTTGTTGGAGCTTCTACTTTATTTTTTAAAGTGTTTTCCTTTCTATCTTTAGTTCACTTTGTCAGACGAATTCTCACTTTGATCAATAACCCCCTAAGGGCTGGACTGTGTGCTTACAAACTGCACAGGTATAAAACAACCACCATCAAAAAATTCCAACATGGAGGAAAAATAAGCTTACACCGACGGGTAGTCAAAAATGAAACTGACTCAGATGTGATTATAGTTAAAAAAGGAAAAAGTTAACACTACTGTTTACCAACTGTTCCCTATTTCATAGAGGAGTTCAGGTGCCTTTCATATAGTGATAAATATAAGCATGTGTCTACCAGTGGAATAAACCATTGGATGAAAGATTGCTGCTTCAACATTTCCCGGATCCTAAGCTATAGCCCATTCCATTAAAACAGACAGGTTCTTTAGAATAAGGTAACCATCTCCACTGAAAAATAGGGTACAGTTATGACACATGCTGTATTTTCTAACATTTGTATGTATGTATGTATATATTTATTTATAAAGCACCGCAAAGTTACGCAGCACTGTACAGATACAATCAATAACTTGAGGCCTGAGTTTCAGAGATTTAATAACCTATAAAAATCAGGATGGTCAGTCTCCACCACTGACATACAATAACAACAATACATACTAGAAAGGCTGCTAAATACGGATATTGGCACTAAATTGGCTTCTAAGAGAAGGAACACTATTCATAATTGTACCTAAGTGACAGCCCTTTGTGGCTTATTCATAAATGAACCACAATACATTCTCATTAAAAGGGTTAACAACGTCTGAAATGTTTAATATGTGTAATATGGCTGCCAATGCCAAACATAACCAAATGTCTCCCTCCCAGCTTCCCTCATTGTGACTCTAGCTGCACCTCTCCTCACTGTTCCCTCGCTCAGTCTCCTGCTCCGCATCCTTTACCTTTTAAAGTAACAGGGGGCAGTGACAAGCTTTTTTTTCCCCTCACTCTGCTTCATCCAGCTCCCCGCCCCTTCTCCCCCTTACAGTGTAATACTACTACCTTAATTTAAGTATTCTGGTAAATAGCAGAAGCAAGAGCTGAATCTAGAAAAGTAATTTCTACAGCTTTGGGCTTTAATATAGTCATGCAACTTCTTGGTGACAGTTAATATCCTTAAATATTATAAAAAGAGGTATAATATTCTCCTGTTAATACACAAAGCAATAGACATCAGAAGTTGTCCCCCTTCTATATGGAAAGTGCTATGATCCCCATCAATTCTGAGCTGCATGAATTATTAACCCACGGAAACCTAAAACAGAAAAAAAAAAACAGTGGAGAAAGTACAGAGAAGAGTACAGCAGTACATACAAATGCTCTACAGAGAGACAGTACAGGGAACAGGATTACACAGTAAGAGAGAAGTAAGAGAAAAAGAGAAAAGAACGATAGAAAAATATAGAACAAAAGAGTACAGAAGACAACTGTAAATAGAGAAACATCACAGAATAATTAAGTGTATGTGACACAAGGTGGGGATATCTCCAAAGAATCTACCTAAGCAAAATGAAACATGTATTAAAGGGGAACTATAGTGGTAAGCCATACTTACCTGATCAATCTAGCAGCAGTACACAAAGTCTACTGCTGCTAGATCAGTATTCATCTGACAATCCTCAGCCCAGGATCGTTGCTCACTTCCGGGTCTATGTGAGTGACGTTGGTCCCTCACATAGACCCGACCCCCCGAGTTTTGGTGAAACTAACCAACTGCGCATGCTCAGATTAATCTGGGACCGACGTCCGTTACATAGACCCGGAAGTGAGCAGAGCGGCGATGTATTCGTACTTTGTGTATTGCTGCTAGATCAGTCAGGTAAGTATGGTTTACCACTATAGTTCCCCTTTAAGGAATGACATACACTTTTTAATCATTTACTTTTGTGTTTCATGACCTGTATAAAAGCAGATGGCCTGTGGTCTCCTGATTTAATATGATTATTAAACTCCTCAGTGACATACAATATCCTTATAGACTACAAAAAAGGAAATATTTTCCTCTTTACTAATTACAGTAGAGGTACAGTGCCTTAAATGTAAACTGTATGAAATTTGAATTTGTATGGATTTATGATAGAATGAATATATCTTAAAGGAGAACTATAGTCAAATTACATCTTTACATATGTTGTACTATACCTTAGTGTGAACCCATTCATCCCTGTAGTTTGTCTAATGTGAACTAACGGTGAACGGTGAGGCGTGAGGCTGCGTACAAGTTATCTAATCTGTAAATCTCCTGCTTCCCAGTGAGAACAAAAGGTCAACACACTGATTATACCAATAACAAACAGCAGCTTTATGTTCTCGAGTTACAGAGTTGAAAGGAGAGAGAGATAATGTCTGCTCCCTTAGAACTGAGGAATGAAACTGACAGCAAGAATGAACTCTTTCCTAAACCTTTTTTTTTTTTAACTATTTGTGTCAGCAATTGGCTTAGTATAAAGGAGTTTTATATGTATGTGGGCAGTTATATCGGCACTATAGTT
>JAKJJM010004206.1:0-18405 GCA_021901965.1 Pipa carvalhoi
TTTTTTTTTTTTTTTTTCTTTCTTTTGGGCCAACACTTTTCACTCCCTTTTTTTCGAGTGTTCTTTGTTCTTGGAAACTTTACAATGCTTTAATATGAGGATTCCTTCAATTACAGATTGCTATCGATGTGTCTTTTGATTGGGGAAATATTTTGGACTTAGACTTAGGGCCATTTCCATAGGGAATAATAGGTTTATGCCAACCCGGAAAACTATTTTGGGTGATAAAATGGTTTTTCAACAGTTTAGTAAATAGGAGAAAACAGCAATATCATTAAATATAGGCCGTTTCTCCTGCGTTTACTAGTCAAAAAGCCTGTTCGACTTTTGTAAATGTGCCTCTAAATTTATTATATGTTCAGCTCAAATATAGACTGTATATGGCAGAAGTTATTAACAAAATGCACTGCATTTATTTATAGTATTTTTCATTAACATTTATTTCCTTTTAATACTCATATACATCTATAATGATTGGGTTTTAGTGTTTTATCAAAGCTTCAAAATGTTGGGATTATTTTTTTTCCCAACAGGATGCAAGCAAAGCTATTCTTGTGTGTCCTGTAATAATGATCTCTAGAAAATACAGAACATATAATTCTAAATTAAAGCTGTTAATTGAAATGCTATAACAGAACCCTAGAGGCATTTTGTATGTGTTTTTCCAAGACACAAACTCAGCATTTCATTAACTTAAAATTCATGGGTAAACAAAGCTTTTACATGTCTGTTTAAACTTTAAGTTGTCCCAACTGAAAATAAGTGATCTGCTTGAAAGTCCTGATGTCACAGAGAGGACTGATGGAGACAGCATCCTTATCATGTGACTTTGTGTGCTAAATTAAGAAAAAGAAAAGTTCATCCAAAGTGCACATTAAAATTTTCAATAAGCCTTAAAATGACTTGGAGGCATGAGCAAGCATGTCAGTTTATTTCAGCTCCTTCTGCAAATGATGGATTTATTTTATGGCCAAAACATAACCCATGAGATATGCCTGACTTTGTCTGTTATTCTTCATTTTCATTCATGCTGAAATCAAGCGAGTGGCTAAGCAAATCTGCTTTTGGAGATGCATAACACTGTGAAATGGAGATCATTATGGTCTTGCACAATAAATAAACAATAGCCCCAAAGTATATCTAATTACTTCATTACTTAATTTGGCTTTATCTTTCCAAACCATAAGAAGTTGGCAAACTTTACAAAGCTGTCTCTAATATTTTCATATAATAGTACACATTATTTCTTTAAAAACAATATAAATGGTAAATAAAAAACAGTTTTCAACATGTCAGGAAAAGTAAGCTTTGTCTTTAAATTATTATTCATATTTTATATTATACATCACTTTTGTAATAGTTATGGATGTTACAGGTTAGTCTGGTGAATACCTATTTAAAAGAGCAGATTTTACTTTATTTATTGTGATTGTCACATCTGAAAATTCTGAAAAAATTCCTGTATTATCAATCAATATATTTTACTTTAAGCATTTCCTCAACAATGTATTATAGACATTTCTTGATGAAGAAGACAAAATCTAGTTTCAATAAACATTTTGAAAGTAACCTACAGATTCATTTGTAAATAACAGTAACAATTATTATTTATAAAGGTAAAAGAATAAGCAACAATATATCGATCACATAGTGTATGATTTCAATATGAAAATAATTAGGTTCATTAGACTTTTTTAGATTTCTTTCTGTTGCACAAGCAAACAATTCGATCAAGCTTGTGCACTTATAAAAGGATAAATTCTAAGATGAGTAACAACTTTACTATATCCCTTAGTGACACACATTGTTCATTATCATAATCTCCTACCAGTCTACAAGCTGAAAAATACTTTGGAAGATGGAGTAGCAATTTAAAGATTTGCATAACTAAATAGATATCTGAAGCTTTTTAGTTTATAGAATAATTGCTATAGATTTCATAACAGAAACAATCACTTATGTTTAAATTAAAATAAAACAATGTTTTATGTCAATGTACAAAAATACATTTTACCATAAATAAATATTATATTAGTATAAAACTGATCCCAGTCTAGTTGAAGATAATTGGAACTTTTACAATAAGCAAATGAATTAAATCCTTCAAATTTGTCATACTAGGCTTATTTATAGTCTGTCATTTCAGTGGGGCACTGTATTTTTTTATATTAGAACAAATATGTTTTTAAATATTTTGTGCTATGACTTTTACTGCATTTTGGACAGTTATTAAATTATATTTATGAATTATAGTCTGTGTTTGGGGAGGAGGGGAATATTGTAAATTTAAGATAGTATTTGAAATATGACGGTTTCCATTATTGTTATTACTTGAGTATTCCATCTTTTGCTTTTATTTTATTGGATTAGGTAATGACCACACAGGAAACAAAAAACGGCATAATTTTACCATATATGTTGTACCAATGTACCAATTCAGCCCATGGATGAATATATATGTAAAGGAGGGCTTGGGATGCTCCCAATACAAAGATGGTAAATTATTTACTCAATAATAAATATGTATTAATCAATCTAATAAAATGTAAAATGTAAAGAAAAATTAAGGGATTTTTTAAAAACAAAATATCTACTTTCATATTTGTGCATTTTAAGATCATTTAAATTAGCGAGCATATGATTATAATAAAGTACACTCTCATAAATAAGTACAAATTTTCCAACAGTCTATTTAACCAAACATCAAATGTTTAAAGGCACAGACCACAAAGGTTGTAACACATCATTCTTTCATTGCAATTAAAATTAATTGAATTCTGTTTTGAATTATACCCATTTTCAAGTATAGGTACCAACACTAAACATAAATTAAACAAAGGTCTGGTCCCCCCCAAAAATAAAAACATTAAACTGTCTAATTTTCTATTACATTAAAAGAAACAATTCACTTTCAATGCATTATTTTTAACTATCCCACTGAGACATATAGAAAAAAGTAAAATATATACAAGTATTAGAACATAATACTGGATAATCTGATTTTATAACTAAGATACAATTTCAGTGCGGAGGAAAACCACATGCATATGTGCTATTTGGTGATTGAACCAGAGCATTGAAATATACAATAAAACTTTGTTTCATTGCTATTTATACTATTAATAATCCTTCCATTTGATACAACAATTGGTATTTATCTATTAAACACATTTTATTTTATTTCTTTTTAATTAAATGTAAAATGTTTATATTAACTCTTATATTTCAAATGGTTTGTTTTCATTATTAAAATTAATGTATACTTTAGGTACAATGAGTCATACATAGTTTTTATTAGAAAATATATAAAAAATAAAATAAGCCAACTGAAAAATAAAATAAAATAAAATAATTAAAAAGAACTGAACTTAGGGATACTGAAAGACTTTAGGATAATCCTGTTTATTAACCCGAAGACCTCAGGATGTTGAGATGACGAGATTAGCTGTGAATGTAATTTTAGTGTAAACACATTATGTCACTCACATATCAAATTTTAACCTGTAAACTTTTGGTATGGCTAATACTTTTCTTTACATTTAAGTAGGTGAATACAGGAACAAAACATCTGAAATATATTAGCAACTGTATGTATAATTTTATTTATAAAGCGCCACAAATTTACACAGCGCTGTACAATTCAGCAGTACAAATATAATACAGACATGGGAAAAGTGTATTATGCAATACAAGTATAATATCACAAGGATACTTCACTTTAAGTGCCAGTTTGTGGTTGACAAAAGAAGTTGGAGGTCCCTGCCCCTTAGAGCTTACAATCTAAATAGAAGGAAGACTTAAAAACACAGACAGAAGGTAATAAGAGCTGTAACAATAAATAAAAATACTAAGCATAAATAAAATAAAATACATAAAAATCAGCAATAAATATCAGTGCTTGTAGTCCAAAAGGTAGGACTTCAGTTTGGTTTTAAAAGTGCAGAGGGAATGTTCCTTAAAACTGTGATTGTTTTAAGTAACGAAAGACTAGAATAATGATTGTTTATTTACATATTTTCTATTTAAGTAAAATTAGACTATTCAACATTAAGTATATACAATAATTTTGCTTTTTAGATTTGTGTTAGCTTTTATTTTTAGTAAACAAGAAAAAGTATAACTATATCCTCATTTTAAAAGACTAAATTTATGTAAAATCTGGATATAATATCTATTATTACATTTAACATAGAGCATTATACCATTATGCCATTAGTACAAAGTATAAAACATAATTTAACACGTTTATCAAAACAAAATTCTGAATTCATACATATACACAAATATACATATATATAGAAGGCCTCATTATGAGGTCCAAGATGTTAATGCTGTAATAAACTTTTTTTACATTTTGATTAACCCTTTTTTTTTTACCTAGATAGTTGGTAGAATTTTTAGATCAATGGTTAAGTTTAAGTCATAATCACAGACTAAGACCTAAGTCTTGAGAAATTAATTATTTTTACATTCTGAATTGTGTTATGTCCAATGATGAATTTTGGATATAATTTTGGATATACTGTATCTATGCAATACTTTCTCAAACTTAGTCACCAGTGCACACATGAATTGCACATCAGATATTATTATTCAGTAATGTTATTCTATTGTCTATTATTATTACTAAGCTATGTAATTGTTCAATATAGTTATACAATTCATTCATAATTTATTGGCATTTTGATCTTCATTCATACTCTGACATTATTCATAATCCTCATTATTCATTTTATACAAAAGCAAGATAAAACAAAATTATAAACAACATACATATAAAAAAAAACAAAAAACAAAAAATAAAATCAGCTTCTGAATTTCAGGCATTAAAAATCATAAATCACTATTAGGGATGTGCAGTTCATATTCAGATTTATCAAACAAAATCTGACACTGCATATCCAAGGCAGTTTTAAGTTTCTATAGAGTAAATAAAAAAACTCACCCAATCTGAACTGAATTCAAAACATACAACATCAGATATTCTTGTTCATATTTTTAAACTCACTGAAAGTTTTGAATCTTAACTTTAAACCTCATTGAAACACAGTAAAACCAAGAAATAACATGTTAAAAAAAATAATAGCAAATTTATCCCTAGTGGTGCAACAATGAGACATACAACCAGGATTACATGAGTCCTTTCCTTTTTTTGATGTATTCTCTTTTGACCCTTAAACTAGTCCTAGACAGGCCCATATTGTCTGTGAAGCCCTCAGTTCTCCTTCACCAGATGATGTAGTCCAATGGAAGGGCACCTGTCTTCAGTCACTAAGGATGGAAGGCCATCATCTTTATTTTTAATCCACTGTAGTCCAGTGTGTCTTGATCTGTCGTAGCTGCACCCAGTGCAAATAAAAAACTTTTCCATATTCAATAAAAGTCTATGGCCAGTTTCTTGTAGGATCCATAGTTCCCGCTTAATTATGGCAGCAGCAAAACAAGAATGAAGATGGAGGCGCAAAGATCAGGAGTAAAGATGGCAAAAAAGTTAAGGATAACTTTAATGCAGGCCTGTTTAACCAGTATGTATTAATGGTGTTCCCCTCCCTCCTTTTCCCTGTCCCTACCTGCCTTTTCCCTGGCCCGGCTCTGTTCCTGTGAGCCGATCACAGGAAGTTAAAGGAAGAGATGGGGGAGAATCAATGTAGCGCTAATTGCTAGAGCAGACAGAGCCAGGCCAGGGAAGAGGTAGGTAGGGAATAGGAAAAGGAGGGGGTGAGCACCAAGATAGCGACCCCCTACAGCAGTGCACGACTGCCTACCCTGCCTACCCCTTGGTGCGGCCCTGCATATACTGTCACCTTTTTGCATAAAAGCTGGCATCAAATTAATGAACTTAGATCCTACAACCTTGATAGCTAGAGACTGGAAGTACCAAATTTCCTCAAGAAAATATCTCAGATGGCACACACATTATCTTAGATTAATGAACATTATACATTGTTGTCAAAATGATTACTATTCTTTCTCTACTCTTTGTCTTGTGGCCTCTTTTTAAATACAGCATTGACATCTCTTCTTTATAATTCCCCTGTGGTACCCATCTAATATAGAGCTGCCCCTTTAATTTTCTATATTTATTTATAAAATCAATAAAAATAATATTATTTTTATTTTAAAATATTATCTTGTTTAAACATCCTGTGTTTGAATTATAAATAGGCAATTTTATTCCGTATAATTGTATCATATGTATAAACTAGCAACCCTTCTTGTACATTGATTTTAAAGTAGTAAGATCAGTTTACATACAGTAAAATAGAATCGTATTTTTTATGTTTGAAAGAGTCATGTAAAATTATTGTTCTAATAGTTATCAATATATCTATCTTGTTTTTTTTTAGGTGTTTAAAGAAAGCACCTCTTGGAGTAGGTGTATATTAATAAAGAAGAGAAAAGATTTGTAAGTTCTTATCAGCGGAAAATACATGTTTGTGTATTACAATAAGAACATAAGTTGGGAATGATCAATAGTTGTTAGTCTTTTTTTGCTTTCTTAACACTGTCTGGACCTGGTGTTATTAAAATAGCACAAAAAGATGAAAGGAGAAAAATTCACAGCAGTATCTTTTAATGTAAAAAGTTTCAATCTTTCAAATGCAAAAAAATGAATAAGGTCACTGTCAGATCAAGATTTTACTACTAATCAGTTTTTCTATGTAGTTTTTAAATGGCAATTACACTATTAATATTAGTAGTGACAATATAATAAGGATTTTTTAATGCAGTTTCAGTGTGCTCTGTATTCACTCAGTTTATACTTTTAAAGAAGCTGAGAAGAACTAGGACACAATGGTTAAGAGAATGTCCTTTTAAAATAAGACCCACTAGTAGTTGGTATAACCTGTTTTAATCAACTGAAATGTACAGCACTGCATAAATCTGTGGCGCTTTATAAATAAAATTATACATACATACATTCATTCTGCTAGGAATAGGGTTGCATCTGGTGTGCATTCTAGACATGTGTTCATACCTTTAGAGATTCTCCAGTCAAAATCATTCCTTTGTATCCTTAGTTCTCTTATTTATGTGTATAAGTCTGGTGATACTTCTTGTCTTTACCTTCAAAACAGGGTTGTGTCTACAAAATGACTTTCATTTAATGACGGTCCAGAAAAGGGCATCTCGACTTGGCCTAAAAGGGGACAAACATGTTTTGTCATAGATTATTATCACTGTTTGTGTTTTTTAGAAGGATAGAAAAACAACATATTTGATGAGTTCAATAATTTACTGCCTCAATCTGTTGCCCACCAAGAACTTTTTTTATTTCTAATACTCCATTGTGCATGCTGCCAATTAAACTATTCCAAAAACAAATGAACATTTTACATGGTAATGCAAAGACCAATTTCCTTCAATACACCTGATTTCATACAATAACTAGCAGTGCATGAAAGATCCGGTGCAAGAAAAATTAATCAAGCAGTTTTCCCTCAGTTTTCTGGCCTGCTAATTTTTTTTGTTTTTCCAAATGTGAATATGCAAACCTTTCTTAAAAAATCTACTATGTCTATCAGGGAAACATCTTTGGGAAGGGCATTCCACATCTTTACTATACTTACTTTATATAACTTTTATGTACTGTATATTAAAAATGATGATAGTCACTTAAAGAACATCTTATCCAAAGTGAACAAGCCCAAGATGTCACCATAAATCAAATTTACAATTTATTTAGTTAATTTTTCTTCATTTAATAGCTCTTCTGTACTCTATTAGTTCCATTATTTTATTTTTTTTTGTTTTGTTTTGTTCAGGGCAGAAAGTTGTACTGAATATTTAAGCTGAGGTCTTTATATAGTCACCAGTTAGGCACTTTATTAATTGGTAGAATATCATTTGGTTTTCTCAATGCATTTTAAAATACTGACCCAGCTGTTGATGAATTAATATTATGCAATTCAGTCTATAATCTTTATGGATTTCTGGATTCTTCTTGAGTAAAGCTTCCCCTAAATTTGTCCTGTTAATGGTGTAAGTTGCATGCATATTTTTAAACCCCAAATTAATGCAATTGCAATATCTATTCAGTTTGTTCCAATTCTGTTTCTAATAATATCATAAGATGGCCATGTCTGATTTAATGACTCACACTTGTGCAGTTATTAAACACACTTTTTTTAAAATAAGAATAAATACATTATTTAACATCTTTTTAGTTGAATTGTAATAAAATTTAAATAGACATTACTAATTGTAATACATGCCAAGGGAGATAACTGAATTTAATTTCAGGACATTAGAAATGTGTTTGTGACAAGCAGATATCACAATATGCATGCAATAAAGTCATATCCTTTATGTCTGTAATCAAGTATTTTTATGTATAATGCTGAATTCACTTCTGTGATGTTCAAGTGGAGAAAGCTTGTTTCCAAAAAATTGTATGGACATCATTATAATATTCTTGTTTCTTTAAGTAAGCTATCTCAAAGGGTCAATTGCACAATAACAACTTTATTATATAGTGTGTCATCTTTCAGTTTTGCAGGCCCTATATGTTGTTTACATAGGACACAATTACATGAGTAAATTCTTTTTTTTTTGTCAGCAAATAGTAAAAATAGCACATAGGATAAGTCATATATCAAGGCAATGTATTTATATTAATCTGTATAAAAAAAGTAAATGTACATGTTTATATATGTAAAAAGTTGCTACTTGGTGTGTCAATGTGAAAAAAGGAGTGTACAGTAAATAACAATACTGGTTAAAATGTCACTATCAGTTAAGCAGATGTTTGGTCAGTTGATTAATCTCTTTTGTTACTTCAAAAAGTGATTCTGGCAGCTCAAGGAAAATGGATTACTTGCTAATGTGCTCATTATCCACAACAGTGCTGTTTAGTCTTAATAATTTAGCCTTTGTTCTGGGCTTACTGATACAAATAGTACTTAGGCTTTGTTACCTTAAGCACAAGGCTACGTTAAGGGTTTTGTTACAGTGACAAACCCCTGATAAAATAATGATACAATGTGTTACATTGACTTGAATGGGAGACTGTACACAACTGTTTTAAGTAAGTTTTGTACTGGGACTTTTATCACAAAAAATATTAATGTATTGTACTAAAAACTCAAATCTATGTGCAGTTGTCCATTTATTTCAGTGTGATCTGCGTTTTTCTTAAAGATTGTACCACTTTTGGTCAAACCACTACAAAGATCTGTAGCCATGCCTTAAGGCCTAAATTAGATTTACAACAAGGGTACTATTAAATTCCACTATTGGTTCTTTTCATTTGCTTTGAAGGAATTGCGTATACTGGCAACCTCAACTGTTGCTGCCAGTGCAAATGTGCTTGTTCCTCTCAGAAACAAAAAAGAAATAAAAACTGCAATTAATGGAACTGAACCAACATGGCAAACTCATGTTTTATACAGCAAATCTATTGGTTCCAAGTATGTATCCTAATGCTGTTATTCAAGATTATATGAATTCCAAATTTCTTCTCTAATTTTGGTTTGCTTTTTCCTATGGATAGCTTGCAATGAACCACTAATGTTTGACCTTCTTTTTGTATTATGTGTTCTATCTTTGTAAATATATCTTGTTTAATTACAGCAACATTGATTAAATTAAAAAAAAACCGTCCACTTAGCTTTACATTTATTCTTAGTGCTCTTTCCCAGTCAATCCTTCTTTATGCCTCCCTTAGATAATACTAGAGTTTGTTGTCTGTCTAATTCTTTGCAAGATTTTTTTTTTTAAATATAAAATGTATCGAATGATATCTTGTTATGATATTAATTGCCCATGCGTGTTTTTTTTTTACCTGGATGTTCTATAGTCCAGCAGTAAGCCCAACAAAACATCATTTCTTCTTATGTTTTTGGATTAAAATCATCCATTGTTAGGACGTCCTTCAGATTTACAACCTTTTTGATGTGTCTTAATTTCTGTATACTTCTCTAGGTTTTATGGCTTGCAAAACATTCATATTAACATGGCAGATTTTCAACTGGAGGGGCGTGAAAAAAATCATAAAATACCCCTGCCTATTAATAATTTATTGTTTTGCTCACTGCTGAGCGTTTAATACCCCAAAAAACCTCAATGTTTTCAATTATTCCACAGATATCTTTCCTTAGAATAATTCAACAAAACGTGTATTTCCAGATTAGCCTGGCTCATTTCTACCTGTTCTGTTCTTCCTGAACATGGTACAGACATTTAAAATGACCTTTCAGTCATAAGTCTGATTCAAACAACTGAGTAGCTCTTCGTTGCCATCTCTCAGTGTGAAGTAGTCTTAAACTGCAGATCATCTTTTAGCAAGCTAAGGCTTCGAGTTTGTAAATCCCAATATCAATTTCTATTTTAAAATTGGAAGGAGGCTACAAGAGCATGAGAACTATTTTATGTGGTGCAAGTTGGATAGAGATTACAATGAGACAGAGAACAGTACAGTGTTGATTTGACTTGCTGAAAGCTAGTCTTGTGAATAGTGATTTATTTAAAAAAAAATGTACAAAAATCAGGAATCCTTCATTTATCTGAAACGTGACATCTAATAAAATGATTCATTTCCTAGGAAATGTCAGTGGACCATGTACCATTTCTAAAATTGAAAAGTTGTCCAAGACATCCAGTTTTCTATTTTAATTAACTCAGACTAAATTACATAACATTGAAAACAAACTGATTATCCATAAAAACCCCAGATCAGCGACATCTTTTAAAATGTAAAAATTTAATTTAACAAAACTGCTTTTCACTCTTATTTACCTTTGTTCTACATTTAATCTTAAATGACTGACTTCTCCCTCTCAAATTCGCACTTTTCCCAGTGATGTGGTTTCTATTTGTTGACCTTCTTCTCAATACCATGGTGACTGAGCCATAGTTAAACATCCTTTTAAAAATGGACATGTAGTGAATAACAGCGGGGAGATAATTAACATCAGTAATGAGGTTGCTAACTCAATTCCACAACAATATCCACCACAACAGGACAGTTTAACAATTTTTGTGCTCTGAATTTCTCAGGATACACTTGACATTTTCCTAATTATGTTTTTTTTGCAATTTATTTTACCAGTTTAGTAACAGTGGAGATTGTAATAAACATGGTGAAATATCCTGATCTTATAAAACAGATGAATGCAAGCTAATAGTTACAGAAATGCACTTGATATAAAAAATTAGATAAAAAAACCTGATTTAAGTTTTGCAATAATTTTGTTTCTTCTTTTTATGTATGTATAATATATGCACAATATTTGTATATATTATATATTGGATAACAGGGTGGGGGATAACGTAAAAAAAAAAGTAAAACAGGAGCTTTGCAGTGAACTGTGTTTATTTATAGTATTTATAGATAACAATATGAAAACATTTAAACACTGTATATTTTACACACTGCGGACCTGCTGTCATGAGTTCTCTCTAGCTGGGTTACATCACACATATTTTACCTTTCTAACCATTGTCTTACCTCTGTACTGTGGTGTCTGATTATACTCTGGCTTGTAGTTTTCCTTATCTTGTCTGTTTTGTATCTCTGGGCTTTTCTGTCTATTCTATCACAGCTGACCTCGGTATATCTGAATTCTGCCTCTCATTATATCCGCAGCCTGCTTCTGTATCATCAGAATCCTGCTGTTAACCTTACAGCTATATCTGTCTAAGCTCCAGCCTCCTCTGTTGGATGCATCTGGCACCTTACTATTGTGAATTTACATTTCCCCTGCATTTGGGCAGCTGCACATAACAGGCCAATACAAAATACAGCCTTGAGTTTTCTGTCCTGAGCCTGTTTCATTACTTTGCTTTTTTCTGACTGCCATGAATTATGAAAACTATAAAAAGATTTATATGATTTATAAGACTTTTTTTATGTGAATAAAAAGGTTAAACAGGCATTGTTTCCTGGACTTTCTCCTGTCGTATAAAAATTTTACACTGGACCTTTTGTTAATCTGGTGTAATGCTATAGGTGGCCTACAACCCCCAATACTTCTCACAAATCTTCAGAAGAGCACCAGAGAAGCACTTGGCTTATATTCTATGTGACCTTCCCAGTCACTCAATTCCCAGGAGGGGACTTCCTGCTTATTGATGTGGGAAACAGTGGTAATATTAACAGAGATGGCTTCCAATTATTTTTAAAATATACAGGGAAGGTTTATTTAGCAATAAGCAACAAACAAATAGCAGCTCACCAGTATTTGTAACATTTGTTTTACAAACGTGAAGGTCAATTCAGCTTATTGCATCAGGTTTGCAGCTTAATATTTTTACAGTGGATATTTGAATACTGGCAGAGCTGGCACCACTTTCCAAAATATATTTAGAGGGAGAGATGTCATCTGCTATCCCTGTAGTCTACCCTTCTCTCATTCCTGGTGGGAGTGTGGTCTGTCCTCTTCCTAGTCTCTCATTGGCATGAACTGCTATGCCCTTCACTGAAACTAACTTGTCACTAGATAATTGATAGTGGCTGTTTCTTCACTTGTTAGCACAGGTCCTCCTGACTCATCTTGTTTGGCAGATCTGAGAAACTATTTCCTGGTCTGGAGAAAGACTAACAGCCTGGTGATGTCATTCCCTGCCGTCATGCCTCTATTGACTGGATGATCCCAAGTGACATGACTACTAACCTAAAATACTTAAAAACTGGGGAAAACAGGTTTTTCTCTTTGACCTACTACACCAGCAGCTGATTTTAAAAAAAACAAACCATATGCATAGCTCATGCACTATTGTAAAAAAAAAATACAGAGTTTACAAAGTTTATTTCTTTTTATGGCCTTGCATATATGAACTCTGGCAGACTAGTCTGTGATGGACAGTTATAAGTCTTGGGGCGAAATTTATTAATATCGAGAATGCCATTTTCGATTTACATAATTGTAAATAATTGATTTGGCTGCCGCTGACATCATCTGTGACGTCAGTTGCTCCTGATTGGCTAAGGCCAACCAAGAAGTGCTGGGGAGAGATCGGTCTCCCAAGTGGCTTTTAGCATTAGCAGCTACATGTAATGAGCGGTGCTCGCATAGAAGCACCGCCCGTTACATTTACTAGCAAAAACAGAAATCCGGATTTCGAAAACGGCATTCTCGATTTTAATAAATTTCACCCTTGGTCTGGTTCCTATTTGGCTTGCCTGGAGAGCACCTTGTCATTATGAGCCTAATCTCTATATAACTTTACAGAGTTATAATGAATTAAAATTTTGTCAATATACAGGCCATGTCATTAATCTGAATGTATTGGGATGTAGCAATTTCTGTACAAAGTTAGTCTTGTGGAATGGCTATTTATCCTGCTAAAAATCTGTTTAGAGTTGCACTCACTGATTCCATGAAAGGATGTGCCTTGATAAATGAAACACTACTCCTTTTTCCCCATTTAATTATGAGTGTTTAGACTTATTTTAATGTTTCCTAATACAGTTCTCTTAAGCATAAATGTCATAACATACTTCCTGTATGGACAGAGATAAGTTTTACAAAGATACTTCTATATGCCAAATTTTTTTCAAACTGTCCTTCTGGGAATTTGCACTCACATAATCTGTTGCTATGCTTTAGTACAGTAAAGCATTTCTACAGCTTTATAAGAATTTGTATGATCCGTAATTAGAAAAATATGAAAAATACCAGTATTCTGGGTGCTGTTGAATATGTGCTTGAATTATACAAAAAGTTCACACCAATTACAAAAATGAAGTAGTCATGGTGCAAAGTCCCCAGTGCATTGACTGCTCAAAATATAGCAACTATTAAACAAAGATGGAGGACCACACATACCAAAAAATGTGAGGAAAATTATCATATTTAGGGTGGCATAGTCCTCCCAAAACATTGTGATAAGAATCCTTACAGAACACCTAAAAATTTTCAAGATTAGAAATGTTTAGTTTTTATAAGAGATTTGCAGAACGTACCCAAATGTACTGTAGCCCTATGAGACACACCTATAATGTTGTTAACTCAGCAGCTTTATATTTTTCTGTACTGTAGTTATTACATGCTCCTGTAGGTGTACACTTATTATGGACTGGGGCAAAACTGTCTGACTATGTTGGTTATTAAATGGCTTAGTTGCACACTACACATTGCACTTTATTCTCTGCAGTCCTGCAGTGCATGTTTGAACTAGTTTATTATCAGTCTTGCAGAATGGAAATTTTAGAAATATTTGGTGTTAAAGGGATAGAGTTAACCAAGCATCCCATTTAACTGGATGGTAATCAGTCCATCTGCATACCACATACATGGCAACATTACAATTAAAAGAGAGAGGCTTATGAAATATATGTTATCCAGGATTGCAAGGTGTACTTTTTAGCTGGTGCAATAATGCCTATACGTAAGGAACTTTATTTCTAGCCTGAATCTTTCTGAGGCTGTAGTTCCCCTTTAAGTATTTCTTTGGAGAAAGCGATAGCAGTAAAACATGACATTTTCTTGTTTTGTGCATTTTACATATTTATATTTAAAAAAAAAAATAGAAACAATGCAGAAAATGCATTCCGTAAACTCTGTTAAAAAAGTGATGTGTTTTTACTTAGTTTAGTCATTTTCATTATGCTAAGTATAGCAAAACTGATGCAAATCTTATTTAATATGTTTCTAGTAACTTAATACAGTAAAGCTTTGAAAGCAGTCATTTAGATAACATCTTGAATTGGTCTAATAGCATCAGTCTGTAAATTTACTCTCCAGCTGAACATAAATCATGCACAAAATGCATGTAACAATAAAGGAAAAATTCAGTAAAACCCTTCGAGTCGATTAGCACTAAATTACCCATGTTCCATCTGCTTTGGTGATAATGTTTTAGTTTTTTGAATTGCCTTTCTGAAAAAAAGTCTGTATTCTGTTATACCGTTGAAGGCCTTTTTACTGTCTGACAAAGAGAAAATGATGGAAATAAATACATAATTACATATTTATGTAGCAGGAGCTTTGTTTAACAAATAAGCTTTTTATACTACAATAACGATACCATTTAGCAAGCTATGCATTCGTTGATATTTGTTAGAAACTCTAGGCAGGGACTTTCTTTTATATCATTTGGTACTATTTAATAGATATATTCATTTATTGGTGTTCCTCTGCTATTTTAATATAATTATTGAAGTCCTCTCACTACTTTATTTAAAGTAATGCTATTAACATACATATGTTATATTGCATATGTGATCCTTCTTTCTATATGGTTTCCTTCCTCTCAAAATTTCCAACTCCTTCTCATACTTCTCTGTGGTTAATGGGTGACAGCACTCCTTTAATAATTTATTTTAATATGTTATTATAATAGGGTTTAATGTGGTATTCAATATTTGGAATAAAATTATAATACACAAATATTTTGCTTGGTGCTCTGCAAAGCTCTTCTGCAGAGTTACAAAGCTCTTGAGGAGAATAAAACTTTGTAATGGAGAATAGAGCTCCATAACTCTGCAGAAGCACTGTGCAGAGTGCTGTGGGGGGGGGGGGACCACTTGGAGTCAAGAGGGTCAGTTCTGCGGGGACACCTGGATTTTCCCAGGGCCCTGCACACACTGGTCAACTAAAGGACCTGTGTCATCTGTATATAAGATCCTGTAAAGATAGAAGAAAATATGTTTTCCAGCCCTCCTGAAATGTAGAAAGAAGCTAAAGTATCGTGATTTTTAATGTTAAGACAAGTGGTTTCCCTGTTTGGAGTTGAATTACTCTCTGGATATCTACAAAAGAATATGGGTATTCAGAGTCCCATGCTATCTCATCACCTCCTGTCCTTATAGGATAGCCAGATTTGGATATTCTTTGTGTTAGAGTGTGTAGTAGAAAGATCTTGGATAGTATGGCAGCTAAAGCCCCAATAATAAGAAGATAAGGGACAGTTCCAGAAAGTTGATGGTGCTCTACAAAGTGTCAGTGTAAGGAACATCCAGTTACTACTAAGAGATATGTTCTAGCTTGGATTATTGAAATTCTCAACAAACATAAACATATGTTGCTACCTATTTGCCTTCCCAACAACTCCACAGAACATTTATGAGACTAAAACCCCACAAGATTCATATTTCTCAGGCAAATTGAAGATTTCAATTTCCAGGTGATCTACTACAAGGGCTGCAAGCCCATCATGTTTGACAACATAAAACCTTTGATTTCTCATGCTTAAGAAATATACCCAATGTAGTGTAGACCTGCATATGTCTCAGCACAGATGGCATACTATATTATTTCTATAATTAAAGAGAAGAGTTAGCAAATGCATTCTCTTATGTCCAGCATATATAGATTGGCGTCTGAAAGATCTGTATATCTATATCCTCAGTAGTATTTAGCTTCTTATCTGCATCTGCAAATCAGAAAGTACGGGATTGATTTTTGATTTTGGTACTGAACACTTCATTAACCTGAGTTTAATAAGCTCCCCAATTCAGTTTTATAATATTGTACATCTAAGCATTAAGAAATAAAATATACACTCTCCTGCAATTAAATTGTGTTTCAATACAATCATAGCAGATCAAAACATTTTCAAAGTACCCTAAGACTTTACTATATTTGTTTTATATAACTAGAAGAAAGTAGAACAGGAGAATTAATTATTTCAATTTTATTTTAACATGCATTTGTGAAATAATGTTTCCACAACAGATAGAACGACTACAAGCATTAGCAAGCTTCATAGCACACTGTCAGATGAGAGAATTAGGTCATTTACAAGGCACTGTGAAAGAATTAGGTCAGTATAATCCGGCAGTGGATAAGGTGAAAATGACCTGATTTACCCAGCAGTCACTTCAAGTTTCTGCAGTAAAGAAGCATGCATTTATGTGGAAATTTTAATGCCAAACAGCATGGGGAGGGCATTGGACAGAGGGGAAAATTTACAAAACTTAGGTTTAAATTTGCACTGATGTTGTAACCTATAGCAACTAAAAGATTAGCTTTGATTGGAACACTTTTAATAGACAAATAATTGTCTAACGGTTTTTCTCTGGGTTATACATATGTTGATGTGCTCCCCTTACTAAGCCTTTGGTGGCAGTATATTATGTTAGGGACTTGATGGCAATGTTTAGAAAAATGAAGGCAAATGCAGTTATCCCCCAGAATTACCCTGTCCACAGCTTAAACTACTAAAAGGGTCACTAATACTCAAAACCAATATCAAACATAATGCTCCCATCCATTAGAAGACAACATACAAACACTATTACTAGACACACAAGACTAGACTATGAAACACTATAACTAGACATACATGTAAAAGTACTGAATCTGCTCAGTGTGTTTAAGCTATGGAGAAGGGCACTCTGCTGAGAACTTTACATTATCACAAAATCAAATTAACTGAGCACAAATATCTTTTTCTTTCTTTTTGCAGGTTCATTGAGGCATCCTGGCCACTATGTAACTGTAACTTGTAACCATGGGCAAAATAAAGGAAGGTTAATATATTACATTATTATTATTATTATTATTATTATATTGTGCTGTTTTCTCTCATTAATGCCTAACATCATTGTGCTTCCATCAAGACATGATATTGTAAGGTATGCTTGAATAAAGATGCACATATTACAAATAAAAAATAGGGTTTGTGAAACTGTGTATTGCATGTAAATATCCCAGGCAGGAGAGTGCAGCACCATGTTAGCTATAGATTTAAGCAGAGACAAGTGGAGTATAGGTGATACCTTTTATTGGCTAACTTATTAGATGGTAAAATGCAAGCTTTCAAGACTACTTACGTCTCTTCTTCAGGCATGGTAACCATGGCTTACTATGTCTAAAGAAGAGACCTAAGTAGTCTGGAAAGCTTGCATTTTACCATCTATTAAGTTAGCCAATAAAAGGTATCACCTATACTCCACTTGTCTCTGCTTATATCTATGGCTAACACAGTTCTACACTCTACTTTCTCTCCCAGTATGACAGTAGGATTGTGGGTATTTCTCTCAGTGAAGAAGAGACTAAGTAGTGTGGAAAGCTAGTATTTACCATCTATTCGGTTACCAATAAAAGTTATCACCTATACTTGACTTGTATCTGCATGTAAATATCAACACAGTTCTACTTTAACTGAAACATCCTATTCATTCATTCCACTGGTTATCTGTCTCTGACTACCTTGCAATTTATTCCCAAGGATGACTTTCTTCTTTCCTAAGGTATGGAGCTACCATACCCTGAAATTAATTTATTTACCTTGTTACATGAATAAATAACCTTGTTGTGTGAATATTAATACTAAGAACATTTGAATTTTAGGGAGCTCCAGTGTTTAGAGTGTCCTGCTATGTAATACTTATGTAAAATCAATATTTTTAAAGATACTTTGTCAAGAATTCTAATTTTTTTCAAATATTTTGATTTAAACATAAACATATGTTGCTACCTAATTGCCTTCCCAACAACCCCCCCCCCCCCCCCCCCC